>OZ010799.1:37645557-37705965 GCA_963932465.1 Maratus speciosus | reverse complement strand
ATGAATGAAAAGTCAACTAACATGCACTACTGTCACAATGGCTAAATATAAATTGATCAACTTTAGCCATAGACAACTTCAAGGTTAACCAATGTTTTGAATGTGAATTTTAATAATCTTTGCTAAGTAACTATTATTACCAGAGCATTTAAAATGCCAAAACAGAACCGTTTGAACCAACAGCTAGCACTAAAACAAGTAAAATACAATTTGCAAAACTGTTGTACATTTTCTATACACTTATTAAGGGAAATGGATAAACAACTTATAGAATTGGACAATTTTAAATAAAATATAGATATAATTGGGAATCATTAATATTTACCTGATATCGCGTAATTTTGGATACAGTTTATTGACGGTATTTCACAGGTAAAATTAATAATATGGGACAGAAAAATAAACAATGAGACAAAAAGCAATTTACATGACAGAAAAATAAACAATCGGACAAAAATATTTTAAGTGCACAGTTGATTAAAATCAATCTATTATCTGAAGACCGGATTTAAATTAGTATCAATATGATAAAGAGCACACAAAATAGTTATCATGCATTACAGAAAGTAAATTCAACATTTAAAGAAAAAAAAAGTTGGATTAAGCTCAATAAATAACTTACTTTCCCATCTGTTTTAATCATCCGTTTTCCATGTCCAGGATAAATTTTGTACCCACTGTACACACAGAGTTCGATCCTTCAAAGAAACAAAATATTTCTTTAGATATCATCAATAATCAAGCAGATTAAATCAGATTGAATAATGACAAAACTTACTTCATTTTGAATATAATTTAGGTTCCCCACTTAAAATATAAGATTCCGTCCTCTTCTGCAAATTAACTGAATGGATTACTCGGAATGATTTCTCAAATCAACTCACTTACGTAGTGAATCATACAGTGAATTCAAAACCATTGACTCAAACCTCAGGGTGAGTACTCCTTTGAGAAGGGAAAAAGACCTGACAGGCCACATAGTGTAAACGCAGCATTAGTGACTCAGAGTAAAAATAAGAAGAAGATGAGAAGTCTATATGAGAAGCGAATTTCGAAACTTCCCTCATTTGGACCCCTTTGGCGAAAAAATTTGGCGAGAGAAGCATTTCGAGATGAAATTCAAAATGTGGAACAGAACTTGCTTCGGCGCGTGCTTCTCGCGATTGTTGTTCATTGCACATTCACGCACATCCGCGTATGCAAAGAAGCACAAATATTTAGAAAATTTATTATGGAGCACAGTTACTATAAATTTAATTATTTTTTATTTGTCGTTTGGGGAAAGGGTGTTACTTTAATAGCAGTAGCAAATACTAATTTATTATTGATAATTTTTTTAAATGTAAGGTGTTTTATTTTATTTTATCGTATCTACCTGATGATAAAACGTGCATCATGTTAAATAAACTGCTAATCTTATGGACAATAATGTTGTGAAATAAATCAATTTTTCATTTATTTTTATTAACACTTCATCAAACGGCATGTAATACAATTTCAGTTTACAATCTTTAGAAAAATGTGCTACTCTGATTATTGTTTTCTTAGGTATTACATTCGTTGTGTACGTGTATATCGGATGTATGCTTAATTTTTCTGAATGAAAAAAGCAACAAAAATGTTTTTTTTTTTTTTAAGTACTAGCTGTTTGATAATTATTAGGAAAGTACCGAACAGATATTTAGATGAATGCTATGTAATTTTTATGTATGGGAAATAAAGTAAAATAAAAAATCTTACGTTATTGGTATGATTTTAAGAGCTTAATGTAATATTTGAAACACCTTGAAGACAGATAAAGTTAAAAAATGCTATAAAAAGTGATAGAAAATCTTTATTAAGATTGACGATCGTTTCGTTGCACAAACGGCAACATTTTCAAAATCATTCAACGATAGAAAATATTTTCACATAATTTAAAAACAATAAACATAGTAAACAATGTCCCGCGACATGATGATTAAACATGATTTTAAAAATGTTGCCGTTTGTGCAACGAAACGATCGTCAATCTTAATAAAGATTTTCTATCACTTTTTATAGCATTTAACTTTATCTGTTTATAAGTGATTATTATACATGTGTTTATAACACCTTGAAGACTTTAAATAATAATAAATTTAATAAAATAAGACTTTTACAAATCTAAGTTACTAATAGCATAATTTTATCTGTAGAGATTTTAGTTAAAATAAGAATTAATTATGAACAGTGTAGTACTTAAAATTTTTTTTATTATTTTAAGACATTTTTCAATATAAAAGTTTTTATTTTTTCCTTTTAAACAGACATATCAAATTGATTTTCTGTTAAGTCAGGATGGCATGTTATTTCCACATGGAAAGAATATTCTTCATTTTTACAATATAGTCATACTTTTATCAGGGGTTATTGTGTTCAGGTAATGTACCTGAATTTTTATCCTTTATTACATTTACTGTTAAATGGAAGCCCATAGCCCATAATGCGTATGGTTCCATGCTATGAGTGATATACCCCTTGAAATAACCTTTTGATAAATCTTTGTTGCAAGGAGTTAGTATATATATATAAAAAAAAATGCACTTGAAATTTGAAATACGAAATCTATATTTTATGCATTTTATTAAAGTTACAGTGCTTTTTTTAAATGCGTAATGCAAACATATAGCAAAAGAAACACATTTATGTATATAAACATGTTTATTTGCACTCACTTTGAACTTAAACAACCTAGCTATATGACTTAAATTTACACAATTTAAAATTGAATTAGTTGTGATTTTTAATTCTGCTATATTTTAAATTATATTTAAGATTGTACTTGAAAAAATTAATACTAATAATGCTGTTCAATGTAAATCTTCATGGCTCATTAACATAGAAATTTTTATTTGTGCATGAAATTTGCAGATATTAATGTTTAAGTAATTTATAATTTAATGGAATTTTTCATTTTGCTGTAAATGTATTACTTCTGTATAATCAGTTGTTTCCTAAAATACAGTAAATTTTGTGTAAACAGAACCTGTTTAGAATGAAATTATCTCTTAAACGAAAAACTGCATGGTTCTTGCAAATTAAATATATTTGCTTAAAAACATGAACCTGTCTGAAACACAATATTTCTTTGATCCATAATAAATCTGTCTTAGCAAGTGCACCATGATTATATTAGCATAGCAGAAGAGAGAGGATTTAAGAGTAAACAAACACTTTAAAAAAATGATAAATACTCATGTTATGAATAAAAAAGTCGTGTAAAACAAAACAAAAAAAAGCATGAAAAATTTTCAAAGCTTAAGGGCTCAAATCCAAAAGGGCAACTTTCTGACATAAGTTTTAATTTATTTTTGTTCGAAAATGCAAGAAACTAGCTGGTGGTGTTGTTCAGAAACTATGTAATTGAGCTGTTTTTTCCTTTTTTTTTTTTTTTGCAGACGCAATAGATCTTTCAGAAAATAGTGTCAAGGTGGGCATTTTGAACCGAATTTCCGCATGAAGGAAGAAACAGCACTCAAGAGCAGGCGAAAAACGTGTTTGTCATGTGATCAAAATAGCTTATAACTCAATAGGTAATTGATTGATCAAAAAATGGAAAACACAGTTCGATTCCAAATCGCTTCCATGGTCAGGCTTTCCAACTTTATATCTTTCCGTTAAAAAATGAATTTGTAAATGTTAAGTAATTTCTTCAAAATTATGTGCCAGTAAGTAAAATAAGTAAGTAAGTAAAAACGGGAATATATGATCTAAAGATTGCGGAAAAAATGGGAAATTCATCAAAAGGTCATGGAAGAAACTGGAATTTTGTCAAAAGATCGCGGTTGTGTGACTCCGTGAAAGTTCAGCCTTTTTTTTCAGGGGATTTTATCAAGTGTTACAAACAGCCATGTATTATATTTATTGTACCGAAAGACGGCTCCTTCACTTGTAAAAAAACCAAAATTTCTGCTGTTTTTTCTGAAGTTTAATTTTTGTTGTTTAATATAAGTCAAAAAAATTTTGTCAGTAATTAGAAGCTGGCTTTTTTTGCAATTTATTAAAGTAGTTAATAGTATCATGTAATAGTTCTGCTGTTCTTAAGCCCATTTGCTTCATCTGTAAGGGATATACAAATCAATACAACAATTTTTGTATTGGAAAACAGGGTCAAAATTTACTTAAAAAGTATATATATACTGTAAAATCATGATTGTAAGCCCTCCATCCACTTTTAAGCAGTTTTGATTTTTTTGCCATTCCCAAATATAAGCCCTCCTCCCTTTTCACACAATTTTTTTGTGAAAAAATTCTTAAAGTCTAAGGGAGAGATAATTTTGAATCTTTTGACTTTTTTGGTGAATTTTCATGTCTTTCATTTGTCCTAATAAAATTACATGAAATATCAACTTCCCTTCTTTGTCCTCCCTCCTCAACACAAAAACTTTAAAATCTTGAAAATCTTAGTAATTCTTTTTTTTCTATTTGTTGTCCGATAGTAACAATTAGTAAATAATCTATCTAAATTACACTCCTTTGTCTAGAAGTTCCTCTTTCCCCACTGACCCCCCCCCCCCCTGCAAAGTTTAAAATCTTTAAAATTATTATTTTTTTTAATTTTGCAATATTTCTTATTTTATAGTTAGATGATTTACCTAAAATCTCATCTTACATAACGTCTTTTAATCTCACTCATCTCAACTCTTTATCCTCTTTGAAATTTTTGCTCCATCGATTCCCCTCAAATGGGAGGGGGAGGAGATTCTAAACATATGGGAGGGAAAGCAATAAATTTTCTGTTTGGTTGTTTTCACCCTTGAATCACATGTGTATTTTATGTTTACATAGAGCACAAAAAAAAATATTTTTTTATTGTGTGTTTAGAAGGCGGTAATTTTTACAGAGGAGGATGAGAAATAATTTAGGTGGTTATTTAAATATTTTCAAAACAAAATTACAATCGAGCAGAAAAAAACTTAACAATTTTACAGATTTTAACATGCATGAGATGCAGGGAGGGGGCGGGGCTAATGCTCATGATAAGAAGGTTGGGCAGAGAAGCAGAGATTTGAGAAGGAGGTGATAATTTAGTTGATGTATTATTTATTTATTAAATAGGTCAGAGAAGAAATTTAAAATTAAAATAGTCTTATACGTTAAATTATGCATGTTTGATACCAGACGGAGAGGGGCAAAGTGGAAAGCTTTTTTTGGGAGGGAGACTTAGATTATTGTTGCAATAAATAAAATAACATATAAACAAGTAAATTTGAAAAAAAAAAATAAAGTTTTAAAATTTTGCTTAGGGGTTTTTGTTGGGAAGATTTTAAGGGGGAAAGTTGTATATATATTTTTTCGTACAAATCAGAAATTTGTCGAAATACGGAAGATTCTTGTCTCCATATGTGCCTTATTTACTTCTAAATTAATGGTAAAAAAAGGGTCTTTATATATATGTTTAATCTCGATTATGAGCTTCATGCCAAAGTTACCTTATTTTTCTTTTGAAAAGAGGGGTGGGGTGGGCTTACAATCAGGATTATATGGTATATATTAATATATCACGGAGTAAAAGGGGTGGAGGGAAAACTAGTGTTGAAATTTTGCTATAGAGTTTTTCTCCCATTAGGTGGCGATACCGTAGAATGTAGGCTATCGATCAATGGTTCTACAATGCTTTTCAATGGGAAAAGCACTGATTTAAAAAGAAATTTTAATAGAAAATTTGAATTTTAAGAAAGTTGTACAAGTAGAAATCTGATTAATTACAATTTTCTTGATAAGATACATATTTTTTTTAAAGGCACTTGGCTCTTTGATTGCTTCTTAAGACACTTAAAATCAGAGATCTTTCTGACAAAAAAGCGAAGGCAGGCCATTTAAAAATATTGAATATCAGGGATTATTCTGTCGCGAAGAAATAAATGGACTTATGACTTTTAAAAATTAAAAGTATTATTCAATATTTTTTGGAGTAAATTTTAATGTCGCGTATATTTTATAAGTTTTGAATAATTCATAACTTTTGATATCTATGCAATTAATAAATGTAGAATTAAAACAAATTTTTATCTTAATTATTTGGGAAAGAAAACGTGTAAATTATAGGTCAGGAACTAATTTTTACTAAAGTTGTAAGGTTAGATTTTAATATAATCTTACTTATAAGGAGGAAGGGATCTGGGGGGGGGGGGGGGGGTAGAGGACCGGAATTTCCAGACCCGGGCCTGCCCTGCCCCGAAAGAGAAATAATTAGGCCTGGACCGGGCAGATGGAAAAACTTAAAGTTCGGCCCGGCCTGGCCCGTTTGTTTTTTCGCAGTTCACCCCCCGGTCCGCCCCATGCAAAAATCAGTGAAAACAGGCCCGTCCCTTGCAAAAAAAAGTTCAGACCCGACTCAATTTCTACAAAAAATTCCGATTTTTCTTAACATACAATTAAGATTATTTTCCAGAATACTTCATAAATATTTATGGAAAAATGTAACAGTATATTTTAGATTGCTATATGTTTTCAAGTCAGAGCATACAGAATATTAAATTTTAATAACCCTTTACTCACTCTTATGCAAAAATGCATGAATACAAAATTTATTACGATTATATACATTAAATTCAGTAATACGAAAATAATAGGACTCCATCTTAAATAGAACGTAATCATCATGGCAACCTAGAATCATTACCTATCATGGGATATCATGAATTAATTACGTGTGACAGGATTTAATAGAATAATCACCATGGCAGCCTAGAATCATTACCTAGCATGGGATATCAATGAATTAATTACGTGTGATGGGATTTAATAGCATAATCACCATGACAACCTAGAATCATTACCTATCATGGGATATCATTGAATTAATTACGTGTGACAGGATTTAATAGAATAATCAGCATGGCAACCTAGAATCATTACCTATCATGGGATATCATTGAATTAATTACATATGATAGGATTTAATAGAATGAAGAAAACTTTTATTAATATCTTTTTAAGTTTTGATTCCATTTTCATAGAATTTGACATGACAAAATTCTGCAATGATTATATATATTAAATTTCAAACCATTCGGTGAATAAAATAATGATTCTGAAGACACTGGATCCAGATCCTTCACTTAACACGGATTTTATTAAACTAGAGAGCACTTTTTTAGCATTCTCTCTTTGATTAACATGAACTTTAAGACAAAAAAAATAATTATTATTATTTTTATGCTATGTGATATCATTTTTTTTAAATGTTGAAGTTCTGAATAATAGCCTTTTCTCAAGTAACTGTTAGGTTTTTCATGATCATTTTCAATTTTTAGTGTTCATTAAGTATAACATTTAAAAAACATATACACTAAGATTGATTTAAGATAAAAATTTCTCAATTTAAACATAATTACAAGGAAATAGCCTTATATTAAAGCCTAAAAAAATCTGTCACCTGTAAAGCACGGAACAAGCTCAATTTTATTTTCCCTTCGTTTTTTCTTTTTTCTATTTATCCTGTATAACCTGTTTTCAATCCAGGAACAAAGCACTTATACCCCATCTTAATTTATGCTTTGTAATATCAATAATAAAAAATAAACGAATAACATAAAATATTTTTTAATTCTAACGTACTCTTATGCATACAATCATATGATATTCTGCTAAAAGAATGGTCAACATGCGGGTTGCTGCACCCTCACTATTTACCAAAATGCAACTTGTGTTTTCGGTGAGTAATGCCTATTAGTTTCCCCTTCACCTCTTTTACTCCGTGTAATATATATAATATATGGAGTACATAATTACCAGCCTTCTGTTTTTTGCTGTTGTTGTTTTCTCAAATTGAACATTTTTTAAAACAGAAATGTTATAAATAAAATAACTACCCTATAGAAACAAGGCATATTTAATTAAATAAATATTCTGGTTTTAAAATGCTTTATTGGTTTGGAAAATATCTGAAGGTTGTCAAATATGACACCTCACCATGTATATTGCTCTAAATCAAATCCAGATTTCTGTTTATGGCTGATACAGTAAAGAAAATAATGAAACAATATTTTCGATTTAATAATAAAACTTTTAATGAATTAACTTTTTTTTTTGTAATGTCATGACATCAAAGAAAGCACTGAAATTGTTCTGTAATTCGTTCAACTCTGTATGCACTGATCAAAATTCAAAGCACTCAGTATTGTTTACTCGGGCATCACAACTATTTCATAGTTGTCAATCTTTCATTTTTTTTTCACTTCAGACATGTTTTAAACTGGAATTAAAAAAAAAAAAAAAAAGTCTTCTAGTTCATAATACGTTTGACTAGAAAAAAGACAAAAAATTGACACCCATGTCCATTGTATTTTTTATTAAGAAATAATTCCGAGATGCTGGGTTTTTTTATATAAAAATTGTTTGTTTTGACATGCATTACTATTACATACAGTTCTGACCATCAAATATACCCTGTATATACATTATATGCATAGATAATGTAATCAATTATCTACCCTCTTTCATCATACAACCGTGAGGGCCCATGTTCAGAGAACCCTTTTCAGGCAAGTTCTGGCACCATGCCTAGTTTAGAAAGCAGAATATGATCATTATATTTTGAAAATATTTTTGTTTATTTTTGCTTGTATCTTTGAAATACAAATTTGGTAAAAAATGAACAAACAATTTTTTTATAAACAACATTTACTTTCTTTTTTTTTTCAGTATGAAATGAAACACATAATTGCTCAGGTGATCAAATTAAAAAAAAATTAGTATTAGCAAAGTTTGATATGTTAACCAAAATCTTCATCAGTGTTGAAGGAAACAAAAATTTTAATTGTTGAATTTTGTTTACTAGATAAATATTCTACAAATTTAAGAACAAAATTGCACAAATATTCCTATCATATTCATAGCCAACAAAAAGTGTTTTATTAAACGTTTCAATAATTTTGTCTCGGCTTTCAAGAAACTCTTTTTGCTTTAAATATAATTTTGTTAGCTGTCTCAGCAGCAAAACCTCAGTTTTTCGCAATAATTTTTCAGTATACATGATATTCAGGAAAAATAGTTTTGCCAACGTAAAGTACTATTTGTCATCATTATCCAAGTACACATGTTTATTTCTGAACTCTTTTTTTTTTTTTTTTTTCTTCTTCTTTTAATTTAAACTCTGGATGATTTCTTAGATATTGACAATTGCAACAAAGTAAGGTAAGCCTTTTTTGGGGTTGGAATTTATTTTCCATTATTTATAAGATTTTTATGTGGTTAAGAACCATGAATCATTAAACTTTATAATAATAGCATTTAATAAAATATATATGATTATTTTTCTTGAGGTATCTAAAATTTTAGATTTTTACCCATTTAATATAAATATAAACAGAAAACATTTTATTTTATAGATTGTTTAATTTTTAAATGATAATATCAAGATAATGAAATATTTTTTTAAAGAGAAATTATTAAAATCTAAGCTAAGTATAAATTATTTTAAGTAAGTCCTATATATTGAACATATTAAAGTATATATTAGATTAAATAAAATTGTAACATATGCATCTTTTTTTACTATCTTATTTATAATAAATTTTCGTAAGTTAATCTAATTTTTATATTTATGAATTTAAATTTCTTTTACTCAAAAATTGTAAAAATTATTCAAGTAATATAACATCCATATTTTAAACCATCCTAACTGTTTCACTATTTCATTAATAGATGGCGCCCGTATCATGCTTGTTTTAAAGCAGCACCAGATGGCGCTGTTTAAAAACAATGTTTATGTTTACGTTTATAATTTTATTCTGTTGAAGTTGTCCCTTGTTAGTTTTATTTGTCAGGATTTTATTTTTAAAGAATTATTGAAGAAGTTCTATTTATTTAATAATAATAATTCTAAATTACTGTTTTATCTCACTTTTAATTTTTTTAATGACAGTTATTCAGCTTCAAAGGTAAATAATGGATTGTATTCACACGTTCTCTACCTAATTTTAAGGGTTTTCTTTTTTTTAAATTCAATATCTGTAATGTATATAAAGATTTGTATTATTTAGGGTATTCAAATTACCATGAACTGTGTTATATTTACTTGAGATTTTCATTAAAACTTTTGAAATAACTTTCATCATTTTCTATTTAATAAATAACTATAAAAGTAATTTCTTGGTAACACGTGGTTTATGTTATATATATTGTTAATCCTTCTTGAAGTTTCCACTTTCTCCCATCCTTTTGTTAACCTAGTACACAAAATTTAAAATCTCTTATTCTTTAATCTTTCCTCTTATGATTTTGTAGTGACAGTAGTAGATTTTTGTGGTGATTTTTAGCGTAAACAAATCAGGTTTTTGAGCAATAATGAGTTTTTGCAGGTTTTAACCATGTTTATTGTCATGTCTAAAACATAAGATTTTACAGGTATATAAGGTTTGTTTCAAGAATTATAGATACAAAACATTTTGATTCAAAAGTTCCTGTATGTTTGGGATGATAATGTTAACAGATAAAAACTCTATACACACACTGTATGCTGTGTTTTGTCTTTAATGATATTTTAAAAGTATTTTTCATTTATTCAATTCTGAAGCTGGGATAGTTCTACATCGAGTCATGCAGGCATATATAAAAATTTTAAACATTTAATTTTTTTTTAAAACAATACATTCAAAATTTTCAATTACATGTACTAAAAAGTGAAAATAAAAATTTTTGCTTCCAAGTTCTCCATGTACAAAGCTTTAATATTTTTCTTTCTTTTCCAGTATGGGAGATTTGGTGAGAAAAAGGAAATGGGATTGCAAGAGAGGGAAATTTTTCATTCATACTTTATAACAACCTGTTCACTGTTTCGTATACACAAGCATTTTTTCCATATTTATCCAATTTATTTAATACATACAAGCCACTTATCTATTTTTATATACAAATAAACAGAGGTAAATTGCATATAAAAAACACTAATAATCAGTGTTGAATTCAAGGAGTGGCCCAAGAGGGGAGAGGGACATTCCTCCCCTAGAGCAATGAAATGTCCCTCCTGGAAGATTTGAGATTTTGTGTCTTCAATGGTCAAAAAGTGCAATTTCCCCCCCAGAACTCTATAATGTCACCCACGGAGCAACGAAAATTCTTCCGAGGGAAAAGTGTCTGGATTCGACACTGCTAATATATACATATGCATGCAGGGTTCGTAAATATCATGATATTTTGATATATATCCAATATTTTCAAAGTAGTCAATTTACTGCTGATAATAAATATTTTCAAGCAAAATATAAATTAGAAACTAAAACATATTGCACTTAACATAAAAACTTAAACAATAAATTAAAACACATTTTTCTTTTTTTTTTTACTCAGACCAATATTGAAGAAAAACTAAAAAACAGAAACAATTTGCTTTATACACTTACATTAAAAAAGAAAAGCAAATGCTATAGGATTCAATATCAACTACCAAGAAATTTATAAAACAAAATTTTAAATACAAAATATTGTTTTAATTGAAAATTTTAAACATAAATGTAAGCTTATTTTATTTTTTATTCCCTATTATGCTGTAACAGTTTAAGCTGAACTAAATCAATACCAGAACAAATTCATTTTTAATAAAGCTGTATATATAACTGAGTATCTAAATTAGACAGTTTATCTTTCAGTGTCTGTTTTGAATTATGTCCCTCATAACCTACAGTTAAAAGTAAAAAAATCAAACAGAGTTTGGAAAAGATATTTGTTTTCTTCTTCAGCTAAAAAAGTCACTATCAGAGACAAAAATTCTTTACATACAGAACAACGCAGTCAATAACAGTTGGAAATTTCATTTGCACCTGTTTTGACTGCAAATATCAAAGATATCTTGCACAGTGATATTTTGAAAATAAATATCAAATATGGAAAAATATTAAAAATATACATCTCGATATTTTGAAAATAAATAACAAGTAATATGAAAATATCAAAAATCTTCATAATTTGAAAATAAATATCGGATATATATCGATTGATATATATCAACGAACCCTGTATGTGTGTGTATATAAAATAGAATGTTTATATATAAATACATATATAAACTAGCAGAAAAGCTCATCAGGTTTGTTTTCATAGCTGTTTATATCATTTGAAAAAAATCTCACTTTCTGGAGCCCAAGTTGCACCACGCTTTTTAAAAATATGCCAAGACCCCTATACTGGAAAAGTACTGAATAAATATCTCTTAACTCATCTAGGGGCAAAGTACTTAGATTGGTTCTGTACCCCGTCTAATTTATTTGTAATCAGCATATGTACCAGAACTTCGGAACATTTTATTTCTATAGCTTTAGTGGAAAAAAAGCTATAAAATTGTGTTTCCTTATTTTCAAATCTTGGGAAACGGTAGTATCTCAAGTGATGAAAGATCAGCATCAGCATTCTATGTAACAGATAACTTTATATCAAAGGGTCACAACAACAATCAACACAAAAAGTCGTCATTTAACAGTTCAGTAAAAGTATAATTAACCAATATGAAATTAAAAACTGGTTCTTCAACACATTCTGATACCTGAAATCTGTATCAAAAAACTGTTACTGCTTGGTGTAATAATTCTTCATTAAATAATACAAAATGTTTCATATTTTCTAACTGTACCTTAATGTATTTTACTAAAGAAATTGTATTGTCTTTATAGTTTTATTTTTCATATGTACAACATATAGCAGTGTTATTTTAGCAGTGGTTACAGTGAAGCAGAACCATCCTTAGGCATGTGAAAAGGTGTAGCTGCACAGGAAGAAAAATATTTAATAAAAAATAGCTAAATATTTATTACTCATTTTGTTGCGAGTAATTTATTTCATAATACAATTTATATGCCTAAACATACTTATTTAAAAAGTGTAAAATGTTTTATCAATAAATGTTGAAGCAGGTTGTGGGTACTCGAGAAGAGAATGTGTTATTTATAGGTTATATTCAATCTACAAATATTGTTATGATCTTGCTTCGATAACACCAAGTACACAACAAATCTGGACAGGTGCATGAACTGAATGGGAATTGTTAAGAGGTTGGTGCTGATAATTCTGACAAACTGTTCACTTTTACTTTAATGATTATTTGTAATGTAACAACACAGATTTGCTTTTCTTCTAGTGCAACCTGGTTTCTCTTTTTATTATACTAATATTGATGTTCCTGCTCACATACATACATGTGTCCTGTCATTGTAAAGATGGCAAGGTTACAAGATCCCAAAGATTTAAATATATAATTTTGTAGAAATGGCACACACCTCTATTTTTCACTACGTTAGTTTCTCACCTTATTAGAAAAATTGAATAACAATTTAAGCCATTAAGTATTCAATTGCTATTTCTTGAGGCATATGCCATTTCTACAAAATTATATATACATTTCACCGAAGCTTGGATAAATTATGACAAATTAATTCGCTCATGCTTGCTGCTACAGTAGTTGTGGCACATGAAAGAATTACATCTTGTGCTGCAGGTGCAACCTTGTCAACATATTAAAGAGCGAGGAGTGCCATGCTGGATGTCACCTGGGTAACTTGGTAAACAGTTTGGTACGCAATGTCTGTAGCGCAGATTAGAGTCCTAGCCTAGACACTTTTTCACTCTGTTGGTTTCTTGCTTTATTAACAATAGTAAATAATAACTCAAGTGATTAAGAATTAAACTACTAAAGATTTAAAGTCTACAAAAATTATGAAATGTTAATGGTTTTAAAGATTCTTAGAAAAAAGAAATTTTCAGGAAATATTGACTTTGACTCAGATTGTTTATCTTAATAAATTTAAAATTTTGACATGTTTAATATTTGCTAATTAAGTCAAAAACTTCACGCATATTGAAATGAAAGAGTAGAGTTTATACGTCAAAATTTTCATCCTTATCACATTTATTACTAGAATAATATGAGAGGGCTGATCAAGTAATTTTATTGATTAATCCTTTTATTACAAATTTATTTTTTATTATAAAACATTGTAATTGACAACTATTTTCTTAATTATTCATAACACTTTTTTAAATAATCATTGCCATTTGCTTCCAAGACCATTTCAAGAGAAATCTATCATAAAAAGATTCTTCGTTAACAGTAGTACAAATAACATGCAAAAATATTTGATAGTGGCAGCCCTGTTATCGGTCCATGGGGCTTATATGTTACCCATAGTCAAATGCATAAATATATTAAGTATGATCTTTGTTTATATTTCTGTTTAAATTATCAGAGAGAAGTTATCAATTTTCTACACTAAATCGTTTTAAAAATTGCTTGATTTCACATAATTTCAATTAGCTTTTGGCTGATCTCTGATCGCCTGCTAACGAATGTCACATAAATATACTAAAGGTCTGCATGGGCTAAAATCAGTGTTGAATTCAGGGGCAGCCCGGGGGTCAAATTCTAGACCCCATATTCTTTGCTTATGTAAGATTTTATGACATTCTAACATCAACAATGTTTGCCATAAAAAATTACAGTTAGCAATAAATTACATTATTAATCTAGCAAATTTACACAAATAGACATATAGGGGTTGTGGTATCGAAGGAAAATAAAACTGGTTTAATATATTGTTATTTATTGCATTAAACAATTCATAGAATACAAATTAGTTTTTAATATACTATTTATCGCATTGAAAAAATAAAAATCTAAGAAATAAAACAGGCCCTAACTTATTTAGGCACATAACTAAAATTTTTAACAAGAATCATAAGAATATGGCATTCACATTTCTAGTCTGGTGTCTAAAGTCTTTGAATCCATGTTTCTGCATTGTCTATTATTACGTTTTTAATGCAGTGGTAGGCTGGAATATTCCTCATTTCTGGTCCTTGTTTACTCCATATCTTTTTTCTCAAGTCGTTCAACATCTGCAGAATACTCATACAAATGATGCTCTTTTGCTTTTTGTTGTTAAATTATAGTTGCTTCGTTGTCTAATGCTTATGTAAGAATCCTTGTGATCCCCCTCTCAGCAAAAATAAGCAGACATTGGACCCCCCTCTCCTTGCCGGTTACATAATACTTGAACGACCCCTAATATGCAAGTGAGAAAATTAAAAAAAACACTCCCATAGGTTTAACACTAGTGATCCAGTTTCTTCGCGTGACTTGTGTAGACTCTTAATGCTCAAGCTAATGTTAATCCTATGGGAGCGTTGTTTACATATTTTTTGCTAGCATTTTAATTATTATTAAATGATTTTTTTTTTTTAAAGGATTTTCTTTCTTTTTTTGCATAGCGTACCTGCGGTTGATAACTTTTATTATGCATGAGGAGGGGTGCCAAGATCCATGTTTGCCCTGCGTGCAAAAAAGGCTAGTTTTGGCCCTGATTTAAGAAACAACATCTAAAAAGATTTAGAATTCAAAGAATGAAATATAAAAATTTGAATAATTACAAAAAGATAAACTACATACTAAAATACAAAACATGGTAATGTAAGGAACTAAGAAATTTTTTACACAATAGAACACTGGTGAACACAGGCATAAAAGTAGGAAATTTAAAAAAAAAGGTGGTATTTTTTTTTTTTTTTTTTTTTATGTATTCAATGGCGCCAACTGGTATAATTTAGACACTTTTTAACAGTTATTTAAAACAGTAAAATAATATAACTGTACAAATGATTGTTAATTTTTTGTAACTTAGAAGGTAACAAAACAAATTTAGACTAACAATAAATGTATAGGTTTATTGAATCAAAAAAGGAAATTGACAGTTTGCTAAAGATGTAAATCCAAATATAGCTGATAAAATGATGTGAAATACAATGATTAATTTTTCAAAACAAACATTTTGGATGATTTTGACTGTTAAGAAAGACTTTTCACGTTCTTTCAAAAGAAAAAACAAATTCTTCATGCTAATTATGTGCACACCAAGTTGATGTTTTACCCAAAAGTGTTGTATAATTAAGACGAAATATTCTATTTCGAAAAGAAACTTATGGAAACTTCTTTTTCCCTTTTAAAGTCTAAATAAAAAAATTCACTTTTCAGACGCTTACAATAAAAGTTTACCTTTCATTTGATGGCTCTTTTGTACAGCAATTCAAAAAGAAACTCCAAAGGTTTGAGTAGACAAAATGTCTGATTATTGACCTCCCCCCCCCCCCCCATATGGTTCTAATATTTTCTAATATATGAGAGAATATCCAAAATGGCTTTTAAAAAGGTGGAATTCTTCCTTTAGGAGGAACTCTTTCATGCCTGTGAACAAAAAAATATATATATAAAGTTTGAGAAGTTTAGTATTGTTTTATTTTTAATGATTAAACTTTTAGAATTTAATATTTTCTTGCCTCTATCCTCTCTATGCTCATTATAAAAATAATATATCTTCGCACACCCTGGAGTAACTTCAAAACAATAAAATCGTGTGTCAAGAATAGATTATGAAACATTTTCCAACACTTCCAGAATATGATGTCTAAGTAAACAATTTGGAAAATGCCTAACACATCTGAAAACCCAAATTCAGCAATTACCATCAATAGTCGCAGAATATTTTAATTCTTTTGTGCAGCCCTATATTATATATAATCTATAGATTTGTGTATATATACTACATAGAATGCTATAATAATGTAGTTCAGTTAGGAAATTCATTGCACAGTTGTAAATTTCCCTACAACAATTTCAGTCGAAATCTTTTGTGCTGCACTGTATATCATCTATTTAATTTAATTTATACAGACCAAGTAATAGTAGGCAAAAGATTTGTTTGATTTAAAATTGCGAACCACAATTTAAAATGCACTTCCAGCAATTATAGTTCTTAAATGATACTGTAACAAATAATTTTTCGTGTCATAAATGAATGGTGAAAGCGATGTACAACATATTCCACAGCAAGGGCCTTGTAGTGCACCTCAGTGATATATATCAATTTCAATATGTTTAAAACAGTGTAATATCATGAAAATACACCACAAATGAGTTTTCGCCATAGACCGTACAGAATTCTTTTGAGTATCCCTATCTGTAAATGAACTATAAATGCTCCATACTTCATTTTCAATAGTAAACCTCATTAACAAAAATCAATTGCTTGACAATCAGAGTTTACATGAATTGGGCATAGATAGAGAGACAGACAACCCAAATTCATAAACACTTTTCAACTACTTTAAAAAGGCAGTTTGGCAGAAAGAAAAAAAAAACATTTGATTGCTGGATATCTGGCATTCACTTGTAAAATTCCTGTAAAATAAAAATTCAAAGAATGTTACAAAATTTGTGCTAAAAATGGCATATGCCATTAAATATACCATAAAATCCAGATTGTAAGCCACATCTTTTTCTAAAGCAAAAGAAGTTAAATTTGGGAGGCAGCTTATAACACAGAGTTTTTTTAAGTCATTAAAAAACTTTTTTTTAATGTTAATTTAGAAGTAAATAAAGCAAATACAAGGGTGACACACAATCTTCCGTATTTCAGCAGATTTGTAAAACAAGTATATAAATCCCCCTGACCAAACGCGAATCAAATCTGAACCTGACAAAAATATTCTGGACCATAACTGGATTAGAGCAAGACGAATTAATTTCCATGGACACACAAACCAACCCATACCTAAAAATTCAATTTGAAAAACCCGAACTAAGTCATAACCCGACAAAAATATTCCAAAGAACCATAACCGGATTAGGGTAAGACAAAATAATTTCTGTGAACACGCAACCCGACTCGAACCTAAAAATTCCATTTAAAAAAACATGAAATCTGACATGAATCAAATCTGAATCCGACAAAAATATTCCAAAGAACCATAACCCGATCCGAGAAAAACAAAATAATTTCCGTGGACATGCAACCCGGCCTGAACTAAAGGTCTGCACGGGCCGGCCCGAAGGAAAGCTATTTTGGCCCGGCCCGGTGTAAAAATTGAAAGTTCGGCCCGGCCCGTTTACATTTTTACCGTTCTCGGACCGTCCCGTACAAAAATCAGTGAAAACAGGCCCGGCCCGACTAAATGTCTACAAAAAATTCCGTTTTTTCTCGACATACAATTAAGATTCTTTTAATGAATACTACATGCATATTTATGGGAACATTTTACAGTATATTTTAAATTACTATGTGTTCGCAAAATAGAAAACACACAATAGTAAACGTTAACGATTACTTACAGTGTCTTAGTCAACGTCTCTACAGACGTGTCAAAATTTAAATAAGGGTTCATTAAAAGATTATTTTAGTTTAGAATAAAGGGTTAAAAAACATAACTTTTGAAGCTTATAATAAAAGGTAGATTTGTGAAAATATTTCTGTCATTTTTAAGGCTTTACTCAAATCCAAAGGAGCTACATTGATACATTTCTGAATTCATTTCTTTTCGGAAACGCATGAGATTGGCAGATATTCTTATTCAGAAACCATGTAAATGCCATTTTTTTTAGATAAAAGTAAGATATCTTTCAGAAAATACTGCCAAAGTTAGCGTTTTGAATATAATTTCCGGAAGCGATAGCACAGGAAAGGAGAAAACGTACAGTCACGTGACAAGAGTCTTTTATCTCTGTACGTAATTTATGAAAAATGGAAACGCTATTTGATCCTAATTGCCTTCAATACTCAGCCTGTCAATTTTATGCCTTTATAGTTAAAAATGAGTCAGAAAATGTGTCTGAGAGTTTCGCATTGTTGAGCAGTAAATATGAGAACCACCTTAAGGTACATTTCCAAAGATACTGTTAACAGAAGTTCATTATCTCTATTAATACTTTTACAAAACATAATGCCTGTCCTACACATCCTGAGAATGATTAAGACCAGCTCCGTCCCGGCACAAGTCTGCCGAAAAAAATTAAACCCGGGATCAGGCATCATGTAACTGTACGAGGCCGATCTCTACGATGGACATGTTACATTTCTGTATTGATGTTGTTAAACTCGCATCGGCTCGTAACGCACATTTATACTTCTTGAAAAAGTCATATTCATTGGAAATGACCTCGTATTTTATCTGCTCCTCTCAAATTCTTATATCGGGCCGATAGGCCCGATTAATCTTTTTTATCGGCCGGGCCCGACCCTTCAGGACCGTTCAATTTTTTTGCCGGCCTGGCCCGTTTATTTTGTCTGTCGGCCCGGCCCATTGAAAAAATTGTCCTAATTCTGCCGGGCCGGCCCGGTCCGTTTGAAAATTCTCCTCCATTCCGCCGGGTACGGGCCTCGGGCCAAGCCCGGGCCCGTGCAGACCTCTAGCCTGAACATAAGAATTTTGTATGAAAACAACCCGAAATATGACCCAAATTAAATATGATAAACTGTTATGGGTTTTTTTTTTTTTTTTTTTTTTTTTTTCTCTGAGCAGTTAAATTTCCACCTAGATTGAATCCTGTATATAAAATTATAACAATAACTTCTAGCTGAATTACAGAATTACTGTAAAAGAAAACTTTAACACTAAGATATCAATGCCACACTTAAAGAATTTTAAAACTGCAACAAAATACTAAAGCAAATACAGGGTTCTCAATTTATCTGCTCAGATCAACCCCAACAATTGTCATAGAGTCAGAATATTCATGCATGACCAGAGAAAATCACTTAAAAAGAGATGAATATAATTAATTAAATGAAATTTAAACCTACCGCAAGACAAATCACTTAAAGGAATATGAATGAACTGAAAAGGTAGATGAATTTGAGAATTTTGAATAAGTTCACAGTCAAGAGCTGAGATATGAAAACAAGCTTCAAAGTCATACATAAAAAGAATCTAACTCTATGGGCTGTGATCGTAATGTGGCTAAATCCATTAAATTGTAAAGGTGTGTAAAATTGAAAATTTTAGTTAACTTAAGCTGTTTACCTTCATTACAACAAAAACCTAGAAGAAACACTGTTCATATTCTCTATATTCTTCAATTTATTAATGATTACTTTTAAATCTTTATTTTTTAAATTAATATATAATTAATTTTAGAGAAACAGACCATTTCTACTTCTTCTTGGGTTAATTTGAACTGAAACATTTATTCTCATTATTTCTGTTTTTTAAAGTATATTTACTTATTTAAACCTAGTGAAGTTACTTTATTGAAGAATACTTTTAGCAGTGCGAAAATAGATACAAGTCAAGAGAATAAGATTAAAATTTAATTTAATTCTTCATAGGGAGTTTAAACTCTTATACATACAGGTGTTTCAAAACTTATTTCTCAAGTTAACACAATTAACAAATGATATTGTAAATATTCTAACATTAATAGGACAGATTTTTATCATGTTGACATTTTCTGGCTTCAATTATATAGATTGCAACTTTTAAAACAAAGATAATCAATCATTACGTTATAATGGAACAAGAGAAAAAAAACTTAACATACCCAATGTAATCCATAGTAGGTTTCCGACACGGTACACCACAAATTATTCTATTTTCTTTTAACATAGTTATCTTAAACACAATTTTTTAGATGACTTTTCTTTGACGACCATATCTTAACTGGCAGTGTTTTTTTTTTTTGTTTTCTGTAGTAGAAAAAACTCCTTATCTTGAAAATAGTTTCAGGGGGTGGGCTACACCCCACACACTTCCTTCGGTACGCAGCTTTACCCGATGAGTTAGGAAATCGTTTTGGAATTTGAAGTCAGGAGCCAATCTCGCTCTCCGTGGAAGTAGCTGGAGTTGTTTTGCTTCAACTTTAAACTAGCCGGCATCCTCCGTGATATATTTCTAGGATAAATCAATGTTTAGCAAATAAGGGAGCGGAACGCTAACGTCTTGCTTCGCATGCTCACGATTTATCTTGGATCTCTATTTCACAGAATCTGATATCAGGGCATTTTTTACCCGACTACGGCAAAGCCAAAGGAGGGTTATGATTTTGACAGGCTATGTATGTATGTATGTATGTATGTATGTATGTATGTATGTATGTATGTTCATCTGTTCCCTCGTAACTTCTAAACCACTAATCAGAATTCGACAAATGACATATCATTAGAAGCGTCTTAATTGTCCGCTGGTTATAGGCTATATAGATTTTCACCAAATTCAATGTGGCGCCTTCTAGCGGACAAAATATACAGAGTAAAAAAATAAAGTTAAGCTAGATATGCCGTGTTTGGTATCATTTTAAAGCGCTTCACTTCAAAACCATAGAGGGTTTGTTTATAAGTGCCTTGGATCATAATAAGTTGCTTAAAAATCCACATGACAGTCAATCGTTAGCAGAATTAGATAGATTAAGAAATCTTCCTAGGTCATCTTAATACATGAAACCTTCAATCTACATTACACATTTACACATTACACTAACGACCTCATCCACTAATCGGTCCATTACCCATTTGCTGCCATCGACGGATATGTGCGTCACTACTACCAAATACTGGAAGCGTCATACGTCAAAAAATAAAGTTAAGATAAATATGCCGTGTTTGGTATCATTCAAAAGCGCTTTACTTGTACATTTTGAATATATCTATATATTACTAGCATTTGCTTGTGACTTTACCTGTATTCATGGGGTACTTTTATACTTTTTCAGCGTAGTTTTTTGTCGTAGTTGGGTTTTAGTTTTTTTACTTTATCTTGTTTACTTGTCCGATGCTCGGTCAGCAGCCAGGTATATCCAGCTTACCAGTACAGTCGAAAGATGCACCTTCTAAAGCCGCGCTCGCTTACCGTTCATTTAAAAAAAAAAACGAAAAGCACTTACAATTCAATTCATACTCTTTACTCGCAAGAGTAGATCTTCTCTGTCCTTGGTCTCAAAAGCGAATCCTTAATAAAATTTGTTTCATGCCTCGACAAAAAGGGGGGGGGTTTCCCGGGCCCCTTTGGCCCCTCAACATTTTATGTTGTTTCACATCTTACTGCACTCAGGACCCCTCTAAAAAAAAACGCTACACGACCATCAAACCACGCGCTCGCTTCTCGCGTCCCCTCAATTCTTCCCGCGTTACTTCCCAGGAAGCAATAAAGGGTGGAGGCGAAAACTGTTTTCATTGGTCAATTTCCCTACCTAATGCCAAGAACATCTCGTTGCTATGTCCCTCTAACCACGGGGAGATCACGTGAACTCAAATCTCAGAAGCCCAGGCAATACTTGCACCTGCTTAAAAAATTGTTTTTCGTAAACAAAGTCATAAAACTGCATTGTAAAAGGGGCTGGTATGCTATGAGAAAAATAGCATTCCCACACAATAATCCTGTGTTTAAAATGTAAACGTGTGTGGTCCCAATTATTTCTGAACACAGCTGACCATTTACCCCACGTTTGCTAGTAAAAGAGAGAAAAGGGAGATTTTTTTTTTGTGAGAGAGTATCCCAAAAGAAAAGGTTTTATTTACAGAAAAATAGAGGAATGTTTTTGAATAACAACATTTACATGTTGTAACATAATTTAAGTACGAGAAATTAATAAAAAGAAAGGGTGCTTAATTTATTAAATTACTTTTATTTATTTATTTATTTTTATTAATTTTAGAAAACACAACTGACTTTAAACTGAACTCTTAAAAATAAAGAAAGTGTACAATGAAAAATTTTGACTAGAACTAAGCTATTAATGATATACAAAAAAATGGGGGGAGGGGGCGCGTGCTGTGTACAAATAACATATTTTAAAATGAAAATTTCTTAAAAATAAGTAAATTACGCCTAACAGGATTCCCCGTCGGTTGAAAAAAAATCAATTTTTTTTGAATGAAATACAAAAAAAATTTATTTTTTGAATGTCAAAGAAGAAACACAAGGCCAAAAATTTCAAAACGAAAAAATTAAAAAAAAACCCAGTACATGTCCCAATGAGTCACTTACTTAATCTCGGTGAATCTACTCAAGGATCTTTGACCATCAAAACAAACTAAACTTCAGCCCGAAAGACAGATCAGAGTCCCGTTGTACATTCGCCACTACTGCAACACACTCCGGAAATGTGAAACAGTAGTTTGACTACAGCAAACTTCCCAAAAGGTCCAAAATTGTAAATGTTAGAAACAAAAACTGAGATACCTATACTACGTATAAAAATTATCTACTTTTCCACACACAATTCACAGACGAAAATCACCATGACTGCAATTTATTTCTGGACAATGGCGAGCAAAGTTAGTATATGAGATCGCCGACTTGAGAACTACCACTAGAGCTCACTCTAGTTATACCGTACCCGAACTCCACTTTAATAACACTAACCAAATATCCCCAACTTTGTATAGCAATATACTTACTACCTATTCCGGGGGGATTAATTTTGACTTATAGCACTGCCAGCCAGATATGGACACAAAATATATATATGCACAGTTATATAAACAAAACATAAAATCAATACACTAGTGCACAACTGGACAATAGAATACACATAAACAGAGACAAAAAAAAATTAACATTAGGTATATATTGTTGACAAATACATATCACTCGGAAAAATGTGGATTAGAGTTCTTCAGACTGGTGAAAAATTGTTCGTTTGAATTTTAGAAACACATAAGATCTTTCTGAGTTTTACAACTGCACTTACAGGGCCACTGTGCATTTGGTAAGTGTATGCCGCAATGTGTGTTGCAGATAAGAACACGTAAAAATTATATACCAACTTTGGTTATCAAAATTTTGCTAAAATATCCACAAACATTAAACAGTTTGATACACCAACTGTGGTGGTGAATAATTACACCCAAAATCGAAAAAGGGAAGGCAGAAAGCAACAAAAAAAAATTAAAAAAAAAACCGGTATACAGATTTAAAATGAGATGAATTAATGTAAATACACACCAAACATTTTAATACTTACATTTAGATAAACAAACCTCAGTTCCAACCTACATACTAGAAAATTTTGAACTAAAACCCCTTTAATTCAAAACAAGAAAAATGTTTGAAATACATACACCTGAGTTGTAAACAAATAGTATACTTCTATACTTATACACTAACTCACACCTCAGATACACTAATCTGTGTAATTTCAAACAGTATTTAAAAGTGTGTATTCCCTAAAGAATAACAATTCTAGTACCTACCCTAGAAAACCAAGTAAAATTACACACTAATATACAAAATTTTATACATAAGTACTTTATTACGTATATTAAATAAAATATACCTATCCTTGCTAAACCATTACCTTAAAAAACAATGCATATACATAAAACACAAAGCGAATAAGAAGAATTTGATGCATGCATAATTCCATTAAAAATGTACAGAAAATTTTCAAAGTTCAGAAAATACAGCTAAAAATTCGGAAAAATGCATAATAAATTAAACAATGTATGTGCGGAGTACGTTTTAATATTAAAATAACCTAAATACACACTAGAAATAATAATAACTAAGTTAGAAAACATCTAGTATATTGACAACAAACTTCCGTTACCCGGACACAAAATCAAAACAAGTTTAAAGTTCCTCAAAAAATTAATTACGTACTAAAATGCACAAAATAACATTAAAAGAATGCTAAACATATATATATATATATACAAAAAAAATATTAAAATAAAAACTATTCTAGGCAAAGATTAGTGCTTAAAAAGTTGCTACACTCTATAATTTGGCTTATCTCTCCTTTCACGGAATCCATATTGACTGGTCGGGACAGCATTCGATTTAGTTGGTATCGATTGTAAGTGACTAACATTCGAAGTACGCGATGCATCCGCATTACAATCCGACGTAACTTGATTAGCTGAATTCCCTCCCGGTGCTGGATCTGAGAGCTGAACGTCGCCTGAATTTTCCTCATGCGTATCGCTGGAAACTGGGGGGGAAGAATGATGAGCCATACTTTCGCTATCTGCCTCTGCTGAACTTAAGGGCGATTGCTCTGCGCTGTCTGCTGTATCTGGCGTGCTCCGTGGGGTCGAAAAAACTGGGACGAAGTTACGTCCGCGCCTGCGCTTCCGTGGTGCAAGAAAATCGAAGTTGCTTGTCGAAGGGACGTCAGTTACAATCGGACTGGACTCAATCGATATAGAATCGACATCCTGCTGTTGTTGTTTTGGTACAAAAATGGGATTTCTGCTTTTAAACTCCGTTAGTCTGTCAACATGTACAACTTGCGTTTTAGATAAGTTAGATTGAAGAGCAATTTTAAAATTTACTTCACTTAATTTTTCAGTTATAGTGTAAGGACCATTATTAAATTTAGAGAGCTTTTTTGACTGACCTGGCTTTACGGAAGGTGTGAATAACCAGACAGAATCCCCTACTTTGAAATTTTTACACACTGCAGTTTTTTCACGATACTTCTCTTGTTTTTCTGAAACTTTAACAAGACTGCTGTGTACTTCCGTGTATACTTTTCTCAATGCAGGAAATAAGAGTTCACAATATGAAGGAGTATCATTGTAATTTAAAGTTGTAGGGGTAGAAAAAATTTTATATGGAAGGTTAAGATTTCTTCCAAACATTACTGCAGCGGGGGTTAAGTTTGTGGATGAGTGTACTGCTGTGCGGAGGGCTAAAAGAGCAAATTTGAGTTTTGTATCCCAGTCTGTTTGATTTTGGTTGACGATATGACATAGGGCATTTTTCAATGTCTGATTTTGTCGCTCCACTTGTGCATTCCCGCTTGGATGAAACGGGGTTGTCTGAATGTGTTTGGTGCCAAACTTCTTATAGACTTTCTCTATAGCTTCTGATATTAAATTTTTTCCTTTGTCAGTTGTGATATATGAAGGTGCTCCATATCTTGACACGAAGTCAGCAAGGGTATCAGCTATCATATCTGAAGTGATATCGGATACTGCGTATGCTTCAGGCCATTTTGAAAACGCATCAATATATGCAACAATAAACTTATTACCCGAAAAAGTCTGGGGCAAGGGACCCAAGATGTCCAAATTTACCTTTGAGAGTGGGAATTCAGGGGTAGGCATTCTTTGCAATGGGGCGAGATGTTTTGCCTTGTGTGCACGTCTCTGTTGGCAACTAATGCAGGACTCTACTAGATGTTTGACATCAGCGGACATGCCTGGCCAGTAAAAATTTTCGCGAATGCGATCAATGGTTTTCTGGAAGGCTTGATGACAAGCAGCTAGAGAATCGTGAGTTAGTGCAAACACCTGGGGGATAAGTTCTCTTGGTACCACAAGTCTGGGCAATTTATTCAGCACAAGAGAATCTCTAGTGTCCTCGCCCACTAAAAGATCATCTTGGAAGAAAAATCGCATATACTTGGGTGCAATTTCCACCCCTTGGTCTAATTTTTGAGCAATCTGTATACACTTTTTATCTGATTTTTGCAATTCCCTGATTTTCTCTAATAAATCAGATTGTGGCATAAACATATTTCCTTTTTCCACTTGAATACAAAAATTGCAGCTGGTCACATTTTCAGAAAAATCATTCTCATTTACATACCTTGATAAGAAATCAGCTACACTGTTACAACGACCTTTAATAAATTTAATCGCAAAGGTAAAATCTGCAAGAGTGCAAACCCATTTCGCAATTCGGGATGTTGGGTCTTGAATTTTGAGCATATATGTAAGTGGGGCATGATCTGTATAAATAAAGAAGTGTGTGTTAGCTAAGTAACACTTAAAATGTGAAGTAGCCCATACTAGAGCCAGTAATTCACGCTCCGTGGTCGAATACCTCGTCTCAGGGTCTTTTAATTTTCTACTGGCAAAGGCGACAGGATGTAAACAGTTGTTATCATCAAATTGCGACAATACTGCTCCAAGAGCTGAGCCACTAGCGTCCGTATATAAATGAAATTCCTTATTAAAATCAGGGAGGTTTAAACAAGGTTTAGATATCAAAGCATTTTTTAAATCTTCAAATTCTGCCTCTGCTTCCTGATTCCAAACAAAACGACCATTATCTTTAGTTAGTAAAATTAAATTTTTGGCTCTTTTTGAAAAATCGGGAATGAATCTCCTATAAAATGATATTGTACCAATAAAGGATCTAACTGCCTTACGAGTTTTAGGTGGTTGGAAATCTTTAATTATTTCAATATTTTTATTGATTGGTGCAACTTTACCTTTTTTAATCTCAAAACCAAGATATTGAATTGTATCAGATAAGAAAAAACATTTACTAGGTTTTAACTTTAACTTATGTTGGCGAAGTCTACTGAACACTAAATTTAATTTTTCAAGGTGGGACTCTACATCTTTCGAAGCAATCACAATATCGTCGATATAAACTAGGATACCTAAATTTCCTAAGTCACCAAAAATAGCATTCATTAATCTTTGAAAAGAATTGCCAGATGTCGATAATCCGAAGCAATTCCTGGCCCACTCAAAGAGTCCTTTATGGGTGATTATTGCTGTTTTGTGTCTATCCTCAGGACGCACAACTTGCTGGAAAAAACCACTCGTTAAATCAAGGGTTGAAAAAAAATTTGACCCAGAAAGTGCATCAACCGAATCTGTTATATTCGGGATGGGATAAGCATCCTTAACTAAGTTTTTATTAAGGGCTCTGAAATCGACCGCCAATCTATAAGAACCATCCGCTTTCTTAACTAAAAGTACAGGGGAGGCGAATTCAGACATAGAGGGGGCTATAATTTCAGCTTTTAAAAGGATATCAAGTTGACTTTCTAACTCTTCTCTAAGCTTATGTGGGACTCTATATGCTTTACATTTTACGGGTTTATCTGAGGTTAAATTAATTACATGGGGGATAGTGTCACAGCCTGGTAAGTCTAAAACTGAAGCTGCAAACACATCTTTATTCTTATCTAAAAATTCTTGCATCTTAAGTTTGAGGGGGGATTCTAAATGATCAAGATTGATATCTGTGCTCCATGTCAGGTCAGCATGGTCAAAATCATCACCTGGGGCGGGTGTATTTACATTAAAAGCAAAATTACATTTATCATAGTCACAATCAGAATCATCGATACACTTTCGAACTTTGGCAACCCTCATTCCCTTTTTAAAAGTTACACTATCATCCGAAAAATTTGCAAAAGATATGTACAGCCCACGTTCCTGAGAACAGACACTTCTAGACGATAATACACTATTACAGACTTTCTGTACCAGAGGTTCCAAAATCACATTATCTTTACTTTGAATAAAATTATCTCTTGAACATTTAACTTTTGCTATAACTTTAGAATGGGGAGGTATAGTTATTACACTGGTGAGTACCGCAAAACTAATCTCATGATTTTTTGAATTTTTGTCCTCATTACATGTATCGGTACTTGTTTCACTCAAATGTGCAACTTCACTATTAGTTACATTGACCTGGCAGACAGGATAAACACTTTGCATTTCCCTATTTTTACTTTTTCCCTCCTCCTCATTCATTATATCTGAGCTTACGTTAGTATTTACATTATGAATATTTACATTAACACTTATCTCATTTTCATTCGAATTGTTGCAACCTATATTACTATTTACATCATTACTGTTACTAATACTACTTATACACCCTACATACAGTTTATTATTATTTACATTATCCCCTACATTAAAAATCTCATTCATATTTAGGGAATTTTCTACATTTGAATTTATCTCTGAGAGATCCTGAACAACAGAGCATTCATCTTTATTTACATTGCTTTGACAATTATCACCAATTACAGCTTTACTCATTTCATTAATGTTTTTCTCCCTAACCTGTACTTTCCTATCTTCCTTATCTGCTTTTAATTCTAGTTCATCTTTATGATTATACTCCATGTTGTTCAGAGTTTCCCCAGAAGCTTTATGTTTAAAAAAATTCTCCTTTGGGAAATTTGTTTGACATGCTACAGATTCAGTTTTGTAAAAATTGACATTGTTTATTTTACTATATTCACATTTGCTGTCAACCAGTGGAGAAGGGAGGGAGTTTTGCACACTATTTTTACACAAAGTCTGCTCGTTTACATTCAAGATAATGGATTTTTGTTGACAATTAATAATGGCACTATATTTACTTAAAAAGGGCATACCCAAAATGGCAACAAATTCATTAGCTAATTTTCCTGGTACCACGAAAAATTCTGCCTGACAGTTTACATCATTGAACTTAAAGTTTAAATCTATTTTTTCTGTAAGTGGAACCTTTTCACCTGTTACCGTTAAAATCGGGGTATTGCATGGAGTGGTATTTGCAAATGGAATAAGATTAAGGCCTTGCCTGGATATCAGATTAATTCCTGAGCCAGTATCACATAACACATTTAAAAAAATATTATTTATAAAAATTTTCATTGTAGGCAAATTGTAAACAGACAGGGAAAAAACATTATATACAGAGGGAGGAATGTCGTTAGGCCTATCATGAGTCAGTCCGACTGATTCTGACTCAGCCCCTACTCGTTTAAACCTTTATTTTCCTGAGTTACATTATTTTGGCCCGTTTCCTGTTGTGGGACATTGTTGTCGCCACCTCTACCTCTTGTATATTGCCCTCTACCTCTATAATTATTCCCTCTTTGAGAGTTATCATACCTTCTACCTCTTTGAGGCTGTTGGTATCCAGACATACCCCTACGACCCTGATAACTCCTATTGTTACCTCTCCAAAACTGGTTTCTGGGGTTTTGGGAGCAATCTCGAGCAAAATGGTTGAGACCCCCACACGTATAGCAAGAAAAATTTGAAAAATTTGTTTGTTCTGGGTTCCACAACCTTCTGTCATTATCTGTTTTCTCCACTAAACTATCAATTTTCGCAGTTAACAATTGTAATTGTTGTCTTAGCTCCTCAATTTCCTGCTTCTGATTGTTTACATTCGGTTTTTTAGCTTGAGTAGCCGCGCAAGCTATATTGATAGGTTGCGGTTGAGTTGCCTGTGCCAAATCGTGGGAGTATAAGGGGTTAACACTCCTACAAGCTTTTTCCTCTAATCGGGCATAAGCTAAAATTTCAGCAGGTGTTTTTGGGTCTTTTGAAATTACCCCCTTCCTGATTTCTGGCAATAAATTTCCCAGCAGCATGGAGTGTAGCATTGCATCTCTACTTTGCTGCGCTATTGTTGATGATACCCCATCCATAACAAGAGCCCTCAGGGAAAGATCAGAAGCCCTGTCAAAAAATTCTTGAACAGACATAGCAGGTGTTTGCTTAAAATTTAAAAATTTAGCTAAAGCTACATCTGGGGTTTCCTGATGAATGTACCTCTCTTTAATAATTTTAACCAGTTCTGCACTATCCTTACCCTTATGCAGTTTCAATAGTTTAGCAGCTGTTCCCGAAACTCTGCTTAATAAAGCAAACTTTTTCTCCCCCTCATCCCAGCCGAAAAAATCTGCTAATTCCTCCCACTTTTCAAGAAAGTCAGAACATGAAACTGTTGATTCACCATTAAAAGGGGGGATGCTTGAAAGGTTGTCGACTAAGGCCGTTTTCTTTTGTACAAGTGCAAGTTCTTTTGTAGCTTCATCTGCCATAATTAAATCTTTATATATAATCTTAACGTTAGACAGAAATAAAAGTTAAACTGTAAACTAAAATTACGTCCCTATGCAGATTTAAGAATTATACCCGGTACACAAGGGCACATTACAATTAAAACACTTACACAAAAATAAAATTATGTAAAGTATGACAGAAAAATTAGTATTTGAGAAAAGAAAAACTTCTTAGGGGGGGGGGGGGGCATATACTTAGAAACCTCACACCTTGGAGCATACACTTATACATATATATTATAATACACAACATATGAAAAAACACACACATATATATATATACCTATTGTCCAGCTTGCCCCTAAATTTTTGGTAAATGAATGACTGAATTATCACTCGCATGAACTCTGTACAAAATGTGTATACTAACTGAATGGCAATTACCAATAAAAATGAACTACCTAAACTTTTAAATCACACCCGCACAAGAAAAAAGGACAATTCTGGAATTTTGCGAGAGGAAAACATTGAAAATTTGTAAAGTATAGAGTTCTAAATTCAGTCAAACAGTTAATTCCCAACCAAATACTGTAATATATAAAATCACACATAAATTCAATACAATAACCAGGCCTTTAATAACATGGCACCATTCTTGTTATGGGTTTTTTTTTTTTTTTTCTCTGAGCAGTTAAATTTCCACCTAGATTGAATCCTGTATATAAAATTATAACAATAACTTCTAGCTGAATTACAGAATTACTGTAAAAGAAAACTTTAACACTAAGATATCAATGCCACACTTAAAGAATTTTAAAACTGCAACAAAATACTAAAGCAAATACAGGGTTCTCAATTTATCTGCTCAGATCAACCCCAACAATTGTCATAGAGTCAGAATATTCATGCATGACCAGAGAAAATCACTTAAAAAGAGATGAATATAATTAATTAAATGAAATTTAAACCTACCGCAAGACAAATCACTTAAAGGAATATGAATGAACTGAAAAGGTAGATGAATTTGAGAATTTTGAATAAGTTCACAGTCAAGAGCTGAGATATGAAAACAAGCTTCAAAGTCATACATAAAAAGAATCTAACTCTATGGGCTGTGATCGTAATGTGGCTAAATCCATTAAATTGTAAAGGTGTGTAAAATTGAAAATTTTAGTTAACTTAAGCTGTTTACCTTCATTACAACAAAAAACTAGAAGAAACACTGTTCATATTCTCTATATTCTTCAATTTATTAATGATTACTTTTAAATCTTTATTTTTTAAATTAATATATAATTAATTTTAGAGAAACAGACCATTTCTACTTCTTCTTGGGTTAATTTGAACTGAAACATTTATTCTCATTATTTCTGTTTTTTAAAGTATATTTACTTATTTAAACCTAGTGAAGTTACTTTATTGAAGAATACTTTTAGCAGTGCGAAAATAGATACAAGTCAAGAGAATAAGATTAAAATTAAATTTAATTCTTCATAGGGAGTTTAAACTCTTATACATACAGGTGTTTCAAAACTTATTTCTCAAGTTAACACAATTAACAAATGATATTGTAAATATTCTAACATTAATAGGACAGATTTTTATCATGTTGACATTTTCTGGCTTCAATTATATAGATTGCAACTTTTAAAACAAAGATAATCAATCATTACGTTATAATGGAACAAGAGAAAAAAAACTTAACATACCCAATGTAATCCATAGTAGGTTTCCGACACGGTACACCACAAATTATTCTATTTTCTTTTAACATAGTTATCTTAAACACAATTTTTTAGATGACTTTTCTTTGACGACCATATCTTAACTGGCAGTGTTTTTTTTTTTTGTTTTCTGTAGTAGAAAAAACTCCTTATCTTGAAAATAGTTTCAGGGGGTGGGCTACACCCCACACACTTCCTTCGGTACGCAGCTTTACCCGATGAGTTAGGAAATCGTTTTGGAATTTGAAGTCAGGAGCCAATCTCGCTCTCCGTGGAAGTAGCTGGAGTTGTTTTGCTTCAACTTTAAACTAGCCGGCATCCTCCGTGATATATTTCTAGGATAAATCAATGTTTAGCAAATAAGGGAGCGGAACGCTAACGTCTTGCTTCGCATGCTCACGATTTATCTTGGATCTCTATTTCACAGAATCTGATATCAGGGCATTTTTTTACTTGTCCGATGCTCGGTCAGCAGCCAGGTATATCCAGCTTACCAGTACAGTCGAAAGATGCACCTTCTAAAGCCGCGCTCGCTTACCGTTCATTTAAAAAAAAAAACGAAAAGCACTTACAATTCAATTCATACTCTTTACTCGCAAGAGTAGATCTTCTCTGTCCTTGGTCTCAAAAGCGAATCCTTAATAAAATTTGTTTCATGCCTCGACAAAAAGGGGGGGGGGTTTCCCGGGCCCCTTTGGCCCCTCAACATTTTATGTTGTTTCACATCTTACTGCACTCAGGACCCCTCTAAAAAAAAACGCTACACGACCATCAAACCACGCGCTCGCTTCTCGCGTCCCCTCAATTCTTCCCGCGTTACTTCCCAGGAAGCAATAAAGGGTGGAGGCGAAAACTGTTTTCATTGGTCAATTTCCCTACCTAATGCCAAGAACATCTCGTTGCTATGTCCCTCTAACCACGGGGAGATCACGTGAACTCAAATCTCAGAAGCCCAGGCAATACTTGCACCTGCTTAAAAAATTGTTTTTCGTAAACAAAGTCATAAAACTGCATTGTAAAAGGGGCTGGTATGCTATGAGAAAAATAGCATTCCCACACAATAATCCTGTGTTTAAAATGTAAACGTGTGTGGTCCCAATTATTTCTGAACACAGCTGACCATTTACCCCACGTTTGCTAGTAAAAGAGAGAAAAGGGAGATTTTTTTTTTGTGAGAGAGTATCCCAAAAGAAAAGGTTTTATTTACAGAAAAATAGAGGAATGTTTTTGAATAACAACATTTACATGTTGTAACATAATTTAAGTACGAGAAATTAATAAAAAGAAAGGGTGCTTAATTTATTAAATTACTTTTATTTATTTATTTATTTTTATTAATTTTAGAAAACACAACTGACTTTAAACTGAACTCTTAAAAATAAAGAAAGTGTACAATGAAAAATTTTGACTAGAACTAAGCTATTAATGATATACAAAAAAATGGGGGGAGGGGGCGCGTGCTGTGTACAAATAACATATTTTAAAATGAAAATTTCTTAAAAATAAGTAAATTACGCCTAACAAAACGACAAAAATATTCTAAAGAACTATAACCCGATCTGAGCAAGACAAAATAATTTCTATCGACATTCAACCGGATCCAAACCGCTAAAAGTTCCATTTGAAGTCAACCCGAAAACCTTCCATAAACCGGGTTTGGGTCAAGTTTCGAATTGAGTTCAACTAGAAGTTTCAGGTTCGGATCGTGTTGCCTGTCGACAGAAATTACTTTGTCTTGCTCAGATCGGTTATGGTTCTTTGGAATACTTTTGTCCGGTTAAAATTTGGTTCGGGTCGGGTTTCAAGTTGACTTCAAACGGAATTTTTAGCTTCCAGTCATGTTGCATTTCCACAAAAATTATTTTGTCTTTCTCGGATCAGGTTATGGTTCTTTAGAATATTTTTGTCGGTTATCATATTTCAGGTTGTTTTCAAATGAAATTTTAGGTTCAGGTTGGGGTGTGTGTCCATGGACATTATTTGTCTTGCTCAGATGGACCTGTAGACGGACATTATTTTGTCGTTCTCAGATCGGGTTACAGTTCTTTGTAATATTTTTGTCGAGTTCAGATTTGGTTCATGTTTTTTCTAATGGAATTTTTAGGTCCAGGTCAGGTTGCGTGTTCACAGAAATTATTTTGTTTTACCCGGATCCAGTTCTTTGGAATATTTTAGTCGGGTTTTTCAAATGGAATTTTTAGGTTCGGGTTGGTTTGTGTGTCCACGGAAATTAATTTGCCTTGCTCCGATCCAGTTATGGTTCTTTAGAATATTTTTGTCAGGTTCAGATTTGGTTCGGGTTTTTCAAATGAAATTTTATTTTTGGGTTGGTGTGCATGTGCACGAACATTATTTTGTCTTGCACGGATGGGGTTGCCTGTCGAAGGAAATTATTTCGTCTTACTCGGATGGGGTTATGGTTCTTTGGAATACTTTTGTTGGGTTATGATTTGGTTCGGGTCTGGTTTCAGGTTGACTTTAAATGGCATTTTTAAATCCTGGTCGTGTTGCATGTCAATGGAAATTAATTTATCTTGCTCTTATCTGGTTATGGTTTTTTGGAATATTTTTGTCAGTTTCGGATTTTGGTTCCATTTTTTTTTTTCAAACAAAATTTTTAGGTTCGAGTCAGGTTGCGTGTCTACGGAAATTATTTTGCCTTGCTCGGATCCAATTATGGTTCTTTGGAATAATTTTGTTGGGTTCAGATTTGGTTCACATCAGATTTGGGGGGGGGGAGGGGGGGTTTCTAATGGAATTCTTAGGTTCGGGTCGGGTTGCGTGTTCACAGAAATTATTTTGTCTTGCTCGGATTGGGTTTTGGTTTTGAAGGATAGTTTTATCTAATTCAGATTTGGTTCTGGTGAAATTTCGGGTTTTTTTCTAATAGAATTTTTATGTTTGGGGTCGTGTTGCGTGTCCACAGAAATTATTTTTTCTTCCTCGGATCTGATTATGGTTTTTGGGGATATTTTTGTCGGATTCAGATTTGGTTCGGGTCAGATTTCAAGATTTTAAAAAATGGAATTTTTAGATTCGGGTCAGGTTGCGTATCAACAGAAATTACTTTGTCTTGCTCGGATCGGGTTATGGTTTTTTAGAATATTTTTGTCGGTTATCATATTTGGTTCGGGTTTTTTCAAACCAAATTTTAATGTTTGGATCAGGTTGTGCATCCATGGAAATTATTTTGTCTTGCTCGGATCGGGTTATGGTTTTGAAGGCATTTTTGTCAGATTCAGATTTGGTTTGGATGAGATTTCAGGTTTTTTTTTCAAATGAAATTTTTGGGTTCAGATCGGGTTGTGTGTCTATCAACTCAACCTGAACATAAAAATTTTGTTTGAAAACAACCTGAAATATGATAACAGACAAAAATTTTCTAAAGACCCACATAAGCTGATCTGAGCAAGACAAAATAATTTCTCTCGACATTCAACTGGATCCAAACCTAAAAGTTCCATTTGAAGTCAACCTGAAAACCTCCCATATACGGGTTTGGGTCGAGTTTCGAATTGAGTTCAACTAGAACTTTCAGGTTCGGATCGGGTTGCCTCGGAAATTACTTTGTGTTGCTCAGATCGGTTATGGTTCTTTGGAATACTTTTGTCCGGTTAAAATTTTGTTTGGATCGGGTTTCACATTGACTTCAAATGGAATTTTTAGGTTCTAGTTGTGTTGCATGTCCACAAAAATTATATTGTCTTGCTTGGATCGGATTATGGTTCTTTAGAATAATTTTGTCAGTTATCATATTTTGGATTGTTTTCAAATGAAATTTTAGGTTTGGGTTGGGGTGTGTGTTCACGGACATTATTTGTCTTGCAGTTAGTTGTAGACGGAAATTATTTTGTCTTTCTCGGATCGGGTTATGGTTCTTTGGAATATTTTTGTCAGGTTCAGATTTGGTTCGTGATTTTTCTAATGGAATTTTTAGGTCCGGGTCGGCTTGTATGTTCACAGGAATTATTTTGTTTTACCCAGATACGGTTCTTTGGAATATTTTTGTCGGGATTTTCAAATGGAATTTTTAGGTTCGGGTTGGTTTGTGTGTCCACGGAAATTGATTTGTCTTGCTCCGATCCGGTTATGGTCCTTTAGAATATTTTTGTTGGTTCAGATTTGGTTCGGGTCGGGGTGCGTGTGCACGGACATTATTTTGTCTTGCTCGGATGTGGTTGCCTGTCGACGGAAATTATTTCGTTTTGCTCGGATCAGGTTATGGTTCATTGGAATATTTTTGTCAGGTTATGATTTCCTTCGGGTTGGGTTTCAGGTTGACTTTAAATGGCAATTTTAAATCCTGGTCGTGTTGCGTATTCTTGGAAATTAATTTATCTTGCTGGGATCCAGTTATGGATCTTTGGAATATTTTTGGCAGTTTCGGATTTTGGTTCCCTTTTTTTTCAAACAAAATTTTTAGGTTCGAGTCAGACTGCGTGTCCATGGAAATTATTTTGCCTTGCTCGGAACCAGTTATGGTTCTTTGGAATCATTTTGTTGGGTTCAGATTTGGTTAGCGTCAGATTTCGGGTTTTTTTTTTGTAATGGAATTTTTAGGTTCGGGTCGGGTTGCGTGTTCACAGAAATTATTTTGTCTTGCTCGGATTGGGTTTTGGTTTTGAAGGATAGTTTTATCTAATTCAGATTTGGTTCTGGTGAAATTTCGGGTTTTTTTCTAATAGAATTTTTATGTTTGGGGTCGTGTTGCGTGTCCACAGAAATTATTATTTCTTCCTCGGATCTTGTTATGGTTTTTGGGGATATTTTTGTCGGATTCAGATTCGGTTCGGGTCAGATTTCAAGTTTTTTAAAAATGGAATTTTTAGATTTGGGTCAGGTTACGTATCAACAGAAATTACTTTGTCTTGCTCGGATCGGGTTATGGTTTTTTAGAATATTTTTTTCGGTTATCATATTTGGTTCGGGTCATATTCCAGGTTTTCTTCAAACCAAATTTTAGGTTTGGATCAGATTATGTATCCATGGAAATTATTCTTGCTCGGATCGAGTTATGGTTTTTTAGAATATTTTTGTCATTTATCATATTTGGTTCGGATCGAATTTCGGGTTTTTTTCAAACCAAATTTTAGGTTTGGATCAGGTTGCGCATCCATGGAAATTATTTTGTCTTGCTCAGATCGGGTTATGGTTTTTTAGAATATTTTTTTCAGTTATATTTGGTTCGGGTCGAATTTCGGGTTTTTTTCAAACCAAATTTTAGGTTTGGATCAGGTTGTGCATCCATGGAAATTATTTTGTCTTGCTCGGATTGGGTTATGGTTTTGGGGATATTTTTCTCAGATTCAGATTTGGTTCCGATGAGATTTCAGGTTTTTTTTTAAATGAAATTTTTGGGTTCAGATCGGGTTGCGTGTCTATCAACCTGACCCGAACATAAAAATTTTCATTGAAAACAACCTGAAATATGACCCAAACCAAATATGATAACCGACAAAAATATTCTGAAGACCCATAACCCGATCCGAGCTAGACAAAATTTCTGTCGACATTCAACTGGATCCAAACCTAAAAGTTCTATTTGTAGTCGACCCGAAAACCTTCCATATACCGGGTTCGGGTCGAGTTTAGAATTGAGTTCAACTAGAACTTTCAGGTTCAGATCAGGTTGCCTCGGAAATTACTTTCTCTTGCTCAGATCGGTTATGGTTTTTGGAACACTTTTGTCTGGTTAAAATTTGGTTCGGTCTGGTTTCACGTTGACTTCAAATGGAATTTTTAGGTTCTAGTTGTGTAGCATGTCCATAAAAATTATATTGTCTTGCTCCGATCGGATTATGGTATTTTTAGGATATTATTGTCAGTTATCATATTTCGGGTTGTTTTCAAATGAAATTTTAAGTTTGGGTTGGGGTGTGTGTCCACGGACATTATTTGTCTTGCTCGGATGCGGTTACCTGTAGACGAAAATTATTTTGTCTTTCTCGGATCGGTTATGGTTCTTTGGAATAATTTTGTTGGGTTCAGATTTGGTTTGCATCAGATTTTGGGTTTTTTTTCTAATAGAATTTTTATGTTTGGTGTCGTGTTGAGTGTCCACAGAAATTATTTTTTCTTGCTCGGATCTGGTTACGGTTTTTGGGGATATTTTTGTCGGATCCAGATTTGGTTCGGTCCAGATTTCAAGTTTTTAAAAAATGAAATTTTTAGATTCGGGTCAGGTTGTGTATCAATGGAAATTACTTTGTCTTGCTCGGATCAGGTTATGATTTTTTAGAATATTTTTTTCGGTTATCATATTTGGTTCGGGTCATATTCCGGGTTTTCTTCAAACCAAATTTTAGGTTTGGATCAGGTTATGTATCCATGGAAATTATTCTTGCTCGGATCGGGTTATTGTTCTTTGGAATATTTTTGTCGGGTTATGATTTGATTTGGTTCGGGTCGGGTTTGAGGTTGACTTTAAATGGCATTTTTAGATCCTGGTCGTGTTGCGCGTCTGCGGAAATTAATTTATCTTGCTCGGATCCGGTTATGGTTCTTGGTATATTTTTCGCAGGTTCAGATTTGATTCAAATTTTCTTTTCAAACGAAATTTTTAGGTTTGAGTCAGGTTGAGTGTCCACGGAAATTATTTTGCCCTGCTCGGATCCGGTTATGGTTCTTTGGAATAATTTTGTTGGGTTCAGGTTTGGTTCGTGTCAGATTTCAGGTTTTTTTTTTTCAAATTTAATTTTTAGGTTGTGATTGGGTTGCATGTCCTCAAAAATTATTTTGTCTTGATTGGATCTGTTGTAATTTATTTTTCTGGTTCGGGTCAGGTTATGGATTAATAAGCCTAAAAAATCATCCTGATTGGGAAATAAGTGGCCATTTTTCAATTAGCCTAACTGTGTCTAGGCTCTTTGCAATATGCCTGAAAAATATCAGGCTAATTAGGAAAAGAGAGATGATTCTCCAATTAACCCGACTTTTTGCAAAGAGCCTGATTTCTCAATTAGCCTACAACATATAATACATCTAAAATGCCATATAACTTCAACAACAAACAAATCTTGATCACTTATCTCCAACAAAAAAACATTAACCCCTTTGGGACAAGTGTCACATATACATGACGCACAAGCTGCTCGAAATCCTTGATTATGTCTACCAATTATTTTTGTAAATTCTACCTTATTTAATCAGGGCATTTCTGCGATTCAATTACACAAACATTTCTGCTTTGAAAAACTGGTGGTAAACAATTAAAAATTTCGTAAAGGACGCTCGTCCCGAAGGAGTTAAAAATTATTACATTTTTATAAATTTTTTTAATACTTTTAAAATACTGCGGTCAGAAGTCATGCAAAAAGACAGACAGCCAAGATGACGATTATCTTGTGTAAAACTTAGCTATTCCCCAAACATTTTTTTTAGAAAGTCACGTGATAGTAAAATCCCAGTTTAATCCGTCAGTGGGTAAAATATATTTTTTTTTTTTCGGGAGGCGGGGGTGGGGGGGGGGGGGGAGAGGGAGGGAGGGGGGTTGCAATTAGGTGCATCTCGTACTTTTTATGCACAATGGTTTACATTTTTTAAAGCATAAAAGCGATAAGTTTGGAGAAAATTATAACAGTAATAAAAATGAACTTTAACCTCCATGTGAAAATATAGACTAAGAAATAATTGTCATAAAATTTAAAACTGTGCACTTATTGAAAGATTTATTCAAACAATGTATTTATGGTTACATTGATGTGTACGAAAGGACTAAATGTAACATGTATGTGATAGCAACTCTATATTTACATTCTATTTGGGCTTCATTTAGGAAAGGGCAACGAAAGTTGACCCAATGAGTTACGCTACATTTTTTTTAAAATTATTATTATTAATACAGGCGTATAAGTGACTTTCTTTGAAAATATTATAGGAAATATAGGAATTGTTTTGAAGAAAAAATAGGAATATTTATTTATATGTAAATACAGTGGTGGTCAAAATTATAAGGACAAGGCAAAAATCGCCAAATCTTGGCTACATTTGGCCTGAAACCTATGCAAATTTAATTGCTGGAAACCAATGAAAAATGAAGAATATTTTTATAAGTTTTTATGGAAATATGTGGAAAATTCATATTCATAAAATATATTATTCATTTATACAGCCATCTGATATGGACAAAATTATAAGAACAACTGTATTTGTGTGTTCTAAAAAGTAAAATTTGCATGTTTTTAGCTCTGCACACGGAACTCCTGGACGATATAAATGCTTAGTAAGCGTTTGGGATCGTCATAGTCTGTTTTTCAGTCATGCCGCTAGGTAGAAAGCTTTCGGAGTTTGAGAAAGGGAAATTGGATGCATTTAAAAGTTCAGGACTTTCTGTACGCCAAATTGCGACAAAACTTAATAGATCAAGAACGGTTATTTACAATTATCTTAAAAATCCCGGTAACTATGGACGGCAAAGGCATACAGGCAGGCCATCTTCTGTTTCTGTACGGGAGAAAAGAATGATAATAAGGCGAGCTTGATCCAAAAAACAAACGTCAACAGAAATAAAACGTGAATTGAACTTAGAATGCAGTGTTCGAACTGTTTGACGTGTTTTACAAAAAGAAAAAAGGGTTCGCTATGGTAAACATATGTCATGACCGCCTCTTACAAAAGTTCATAAGAGACTGAGGATAGAGTTTGCCAAGAAATGCATTACTACTGGAAAAAAAAGTGGGATGATGTTGTCTTTTCTGGTGAGAAAAAGTTTAATTTGGATGGAACAGACAGTTTTCGCTATTTCTGATATAATCTTCTTACAGAAAAAGAAATTTTCTCAAAACGTGCATTTGGAGGTGGCTCTCAGTAATGGTCTGGTGAGGTTTCACAACTGGTGGAACTACTTCAATAGTTTTTGTGCAGGGTAGAATGAATTCTAGAGTTATACTGATGCATTGGGCGATAATCTTTTACCAGAAGAACCGTTAATAATGAGTGGAGACTATTTTTCCCAGCAGGACAATGCCTCAGTACGCCTCAGTATGCCTCAGTATGCCTCAGTACTGAAGTTTCCCAAACTTCAAAATCGTGGTTTGATGCTAATTTCGTGAAACTACTTGATTGGCCGGCCAGAAGCCCTGTTCTGAATCCAATGGAAAATCTGTGGGGTATTCTGGCACACGAAGTATACAAAAATGGTATACAATAGCAAATCAAGCAAGAGTTCATGTCCTCCATCGAAAAAGCCTGATCAAAAAGTTCTAAGAACGTTCTTAAGGAACTGTCAAACTTCATGACTTCAAGACTGATAAAAGTGATTGAGAAGAAGGGGGAGATTATTAATTATTAGTGGGTTTCAGGCAAAAAACATTCATTGTCCTTATAATTTTGTCCAATTTTTACAATGACATATTTTGTTAATTACGTCAAAACATTCATATTTTGCATTTTCCAATGTTTTGATTTCTACAATGATATCTAGCATAAAAAAGCATTTTATGTATAAATTTCACTTTATTTAGTTCAGAAATAATTTTTTTCTGTGCAATTTTCAATTGTTCTTATAATTCTGACCACCACTGTACACCTATACATGTTTTAATACACTTACATATGTAACATCAGAGATGTAAACATTGGACTATCAAGATAAAACTAAACTTCACTCCGGACTATTTTAAGAATTTTTTACTCTCTTCAGGATTAATATATTAGCGTTTCAGTAGTTGCATGCAATTTTTCTTTATTAAACTATATTTTTAAATATTTTTTATAATTATTTTCTGAATCATACCCTTTGTATCATTTGCGTATATCAATACAAACATAATTGAAATAAAGGTTACTTATTTACTTTTTTTTTAAAGTATAAATGATTTTTTTGTAATAAATTTATATAAAATGAATTACATTTGTTTTATCCCTAGAGAGCAAAAGTTCGCGATCAATAAAATTGTGTGAAATTATGTGACCGATTGACTAATTATGTGATTTTTTTTTCTTGCAACGGATTGGCAAAAGATTTTTATCAATGACCAATCGAGAAATTTCATAATTTTTTGCCGCAACTGAGTAAAGAAATTTACAATTTTTTGCCGCAAATTGACAAACTTCTTGATTTTTTTTTTTTTTTTTTTTGGTCAACAACCAACAGATGAAATCTTAAGTTTTTTATTTTAATGACCAATTGATGTTCTTCTGAGATACATTGAGGAAATTAGCGATTTTTTTCCTGCACCTTTTTTGCAACCAACTGATGTCGAATTTTTTAAAGCGACAAACTGACAAATTAGAGATTTTTTCCATGACTGATTGTTGAAATCCAGGATTTCTTTTTTTACTGGCAGTGACTGCCGAAAATTATGATATCAAAGAACGACTGACTCATGAAATCACCAATGTTTGGCCGCGACTGATTGAAGAAATTCAGGATTCTGTTTGCCACAACTGATTGATGAAATCTCAGATTTTTTTTTTTTTACAGCGTGTGAAAGCCAAAATTTATGATTTTTTATCAAAAATGAACAACAAATTTTGTTATGCATTTCAATGGCCAATTGACGAAATCAGCTATTTTTTTTTATACGACTGACGGGTGACATCTACGATTGTTTTACCACGAGTGACTACCGAAAATTAAGATTTTTATCAACAAATGATCCACACATTTTATAATATATTTCAACGACCAACAGACAAAATCAGTGAATTTTTGCTGCAACTGATTGAAGAAATCTGAATTTTTACCGCAATTGAATATTACAAAATTTCTTGTTGCGAGTGAATTCCGAAATTTATGATTTTTATAACTGACCAATCGACAAATTTTGCGATACATTGCAGCAACAAATTGACTAAGTCAGAGAACTTTTGACGTGACTTATGGAAGAAATTTACTATTTTTTATTCCAGACTTGATAGAAATAAGTTTGATTTATATCAGCAACATATTAAAAAAACATTACAATTTTTTCAATGATCGATTGACAAAATCCACATTTTTTTTTTAACAACAGTTTGGCAAAATTTAAAATTAGATTTCTTCTGGGATCCATTGATGAAGAGCACGATTTTTTTTTCTTCAACCGATTGACGAAATTATTTTTACAATCGAACGATGAAATTTTAGTACTGGAACAAAACCTAAGAAATGATTTTTTTTTTTTTTTTTGTATAGAATTGTTGAAATTCGTGATTAAAAAAAAAAATTGCAGAATTCGGCAAAATTTTAAAAATATTTTCACGGAAAAAATCACACCTGGATTGCTGAACTCGACTTTAAAAAATAATTGCAAGGGTGGAGGGCTGAAAAATATAGGAAAAATAGGAGCGCTGCTAGGCCTGCTAATATAAAAAAAAATCTAAAGCATTATTAATAAAAATTATACTTACCATAACAAATACATACTTTTGTCAAAACTTTCACCCTGCTGTTGCTGGCAAACAGAATTTTGCTTTTTATTTATTAGTGTACATTTCTTCAATAGTCGAAAAACTATTGCTTGCGTGTACGATTCAAATGGACCAATACACAGCAGGCAATATTTATTCAACTGTGCTAATGGAAACCATTCTGTGCAGCATGAGGTAAGACTTTCTGAGAATGGCACCTGAAGTAGCACCAGTGCTGTAGGTTGGCGTGCAAAGCCTCTCACTTTTAGATGAACAGACGGAAGACTTGCCTTCTGTCTATGTTATATCTCATCAAATGGAAATGGCACACCTTTCACTCGGTACCTTCAGGTACTGGTTAGACATCAATCATCCAGGTGGCATCTCAACAAAATCGGCTGTAGAAAAAGAAAAGATTTCAGATTTTAAAAGTTGGTTGAAGTCAAAATTTAATTAAGAAATATTTATAAAATTTTCGGTTTGATAACAATATTCAAATACACTTAATATGAAATAGATGATAATTTCAGGATATCTCTAAAGTATTATTCACAAAATTTAAATTTCATAAAAATATTTTTACATTTTGCATTATCATTTCAAAATGTCTCAACTCAAAACTTTTTTTTTTTTTTTTTTTTTTTTAATACCAAAGAGTAAATTACAATTTTTTTCAAAATCTGTTATTAAAATTATACTTTAATGCAGATTTTTCCAAAGTGTGGAGCCCTTGGGGCTCCGTGTGAACTTTCCAGGGGCTCCTCCGCGTTTTAGGAAAAATAAGGAAAATTTGAACGAAAAAATACATTTAAAGGAAGTTTTATTTCTTTTCTTTTTTGTTCCAAAAATGTAAACAGATTGGTTTTTTTTTACAAAAATATTTATACATTGATCTTAAGCTATCTGAACTTTAATAAACTAAATTCTCTTTTCTTTTTAAAATTTCTGGTGCAAATATTAATATCTACTAGCACCCTACTCTGTGTTTACGTTTTCCGATCAAAAAATGTGATAAAAGGAAAACAAATTGTAGATTGAATATAAGAAAGCAAGAAATTGTATTCTGAATGAAGATTTGGATATTTTAATTTCTCAACTCCTCCTCTCAGTGTAACTTGGCATGTAGTGTTATCCAATAACTCCACATTTCATGCTCAGCTGCATCATCATTTCGAAATAAACCATTCCGATTTGAAAGATAAACCGCCTCAGTTTTTTTTTATATGAAGGGCAAAGTATTGTATATATGCTTCAAAAGAAACACACCACTTGTTAAAAGAAGTATGAAATGTCCTGCAAAATAGGCAATAAGTTATATTTCTATCACTAATTTAAATTTTCCCTTTTGTCCTGTTTAATCACTGTGATTAATTAAGAGAAAAATAATGTTTGAAAATTAGTGATGGAAGTTTGCCTGCTTTGACTCCGTCGCTCCCGTTAAGTGGGCGCTCATGATGGCACATACCTGAGATCCAATGCGCCTACCTAATAGTTTTCGCTTGAGTTCGTGAAGATTATATAATTGCAAAGACACTTAATAAACCTTGTAAAATTGATATTGTAAAGAATTTGCTTTATGAAAAAGTTCTCAATTTAGTGTTCAGTATTCCCTTGTCAAATAACATCATTTCTTTTTTTAATTAACTATATGACTGTTGACATAAAAGAACACTTAACAGCCTCTTCAGATCTACTAAATTTTCACTACAAATGCATGAATCTACTGACGTCACTGGATTAGCAGCTTTATTAGTATATTTTAGTTACATATACTAATATCCTGTTCACACCAGGGTAGTTAAGAGCTTTAAATTACTTTTTTGAAACGGGCATCCACAACAAGACTAGATTTCTCTATCACTAGTGTTTGAGAACATTAACTCAATTAAAATTAAGTGCCCTACTATCGCTAGTCTGAAAGAGGTTTCAAAAAGCTATCAGAATCACATTTTTTGTAGATCACTACAAACCAAAACACTAATGGATGAAATATTTTTGGATGAATACATATTAAAACACGTATGAACATGAATGCACTAATGAGGCGAAAGCAATGATGGGTCACAATGCTAGAGTCATTGCAAAAGTTGGACAAATGGCAAAGCACTATAGCACCATCTATTGCTCTCTTCATGCTAGATACACGCTATCCCGGAGAAAATGTCTTCTGAACTTATGAAAAGGTTGAAAAACACCCTTAAAATAATAAACTATATAAAATCACGAACTCTTAAAAGCAAACTTTTTATGCTTATGCGTGAAGCTATTGTAAGCCAGCATCCATCCCTCCTACTGCATACCGAAGTAAGATGGTATTGTCGAGGAATAGCATTTCCATGCTTGTTGAAACTGCTGAGGTGATATTAGAAGAACTGTAACTCTAAACTGCCAAAACTTTTAATCAATGAAGATTGTGAATGCGAATTGCATATTTGTCTGATATGTTTAGCAAAATGAAATAAATGTATCTATCATTGCAATGATAATCTGTCACGATTATCAATGCATTTATCAAACGTGTCGTCTTTTTAGATGAAACCTATATTGACCTGATTCTGAGCGAAACGATATCTATTATATCCCTCTTGTTAAGAAGGAATGCAAACAACACCAGCTAAAAAAATACAAATAAATATTCAGGGACATCCTACATTTTTGAAAAATTTATTTAAGCAACATTTTTCAACAGCTGAATAGAAAAGGCTTTGGACGACTCTAAATGTGTACTGAATATGTTCAGTGATGTAAAAAAGACACCCAACTTAACCAGGGAGGAGGCGCGCCGGGCCTGATAGACCCGGACTGCATATGGTTTTTACAATTGTCACCACTATTTTTTAAAGTAATCTTCAAGTGAATTTATCACAGAACTTGTAGCAATTGTCTCCAACTAAATAAGGTGACGATTATTTGTATTTATTGGTGGTAAATTAAAAACCATTACCCTGGTTATTCGCGCATTTTACCGGTTAAGTTCAGTGAAACACGAAGTCCTCATTAATTTGATATCTTATAGGAAGTTAAGACCGAATATACAACAACCAGTTATTCAGTGATACCAAATGAAAATATTTAGATTCAAAACAGATGTGTTTTATAAAGCAACTAATATATAAATCAAAGAGAAATAAGTTACGTAGAAAAGTAAAAAAAATTAAATAAAAGTTCTGGTCTAAAAGATTTTCATAAAACGTGAGTAAAATTATTGGCACATTTAGTGTTAAAGATCTTACTTTAAAACCAAAACGAAATACAGAAGTCTTAAATGCAGAACCAAATATTCGCCTGCCACTACTATCAAAGAAGCCGAATTCAGACATTTGTGCAAAACAATCCAATCAAATCACATTAAAAGCTTATGCATTATTGTTCGTCACTCTAATAATGTAAAATGTTACGATTTTCAGAGTTTTGGAAATTTTTTAAGTATATAAACTTTTGACATTTCGATGTGTGTTGAAGGTAATTGAAAATAAATTAGGCTTTCCGGTAACAGTTCCAAAATATATTTTTATAGATTACTATTCATTCGCATTTCCTGTGCTCGGTAGCAATGCACTTACAAAACCTTTCCTTGTAACATAGGACACGGTAGGCTTCAGGTGCTCCGCCATAGAAATTCATTCTAAAAAGTGCTCTGTGAGTCAAAAAGTATGGGAACCACTGCTTTAATGGATACATTACAGTGGGTTTGTTTTTTCATACAGATAGTGATGATTCTACTATCTGCCACATTTTTATACTAATCAACATCAATTTTAACCTAGCTGTCAGACATTATCCAGGGGTTGTAAAAAATCCAGCCCGGGCGAGCAGCTGGGTGGGTACCCGGGCAGCTACCCACTACAACCCTTATGGTTGTAAAAAAAAAAAACCCAGCTCGAGTGGGTAGCTGGGCGGGTACCCACTACAACCCTGCATTATCCCGTGAACATAAGTTTGCAAAATTATCAGCAGAATTTACACCAATTTTGTTAGAATTGTTACTTTTTCCATTTATCTGGATATAACAATCTTATAACTATATTTATATAATACAGAAAGAATTTTTTTACCTAAATGAGATGCAGAAACAATGTCTAAGGCGAAATCTACCAGAACAGAGAAATAAAATTTGATTTTGAATTTTCCACATTTGTTCCAACCCTTTCTTTTTTTTTTACTTTGAATAACAGATCCACCGGGTTGCTTTTATGGATTTTGAAAACTTCCGTTGAACTGTTTCCACTTTGAATTTAATTTTTAAGATGTAGCATATAGTTTGTTTTCCTGCTGACTTATATTTTAGAAAATTTTAATCCTGATGATGGTTTTGAAGATTAAACCAAAACGTTGAAATTTATTTTATTCATGTGTTTATTTTATATCAACTTTTAATTTATGAATAAAATGTACATTGGATAGCAACTCCTATTTCGTTTAGTATAGAAAGAGGTTTTGTAGACTAATCCTTCTGTGGGACTTTTAAATCAATCATTCCTCATTAGATAAAATCTGCTGTCTACATAAAAGACACCCCCCCCCCCCCCACCATCACCAAAAATAAATAAATAAAAGTATTCCACTTGATAAGTGAAAATATGTGCACAAATTTTGATAGAAATTTAGATTTCAGTAAACATATTATATTACACTATAAAATAGGTCGAAAAGATTTCAGGAATGAGTTTCAAAACCCGCCTTATCCAGAAAATCGAATTTTGGGAAATCGCGAAAAACCTCTGACTGCATCCATTGGTTTTTATTATAAGCCAAGCTTTTACAATGCAGAGATGCACGATAAAACTAGATTTTTTGCAAATTGTGTGTTTTTTTTGACACAGGTTCACCAATAGAATAGATTTATACAGAAAACTGATTTTTTAAATTTTGAATAAGGCGACTTTTGAAACTCATGTCCTCATTTTGACAATGCATTCTTTGTTTCCAGACCTTTCAATCTTATATCAATCATAAGCAGTTTTATTTTAAAATTAACTCTAACCAAATAGATTGTTAAATTAGACAGAACATTAGAAATTTCTAAGAATAAAGAATGCAACATATACAAATAGAAATATTCAGGGTTGGTAAAAAACCAGGTTTTTTTTTTAAATAAGTTTTCCTATTACATATACATTCATATTTATTGATAAAAATAAACATCGTTGGATATATAAGTAATATAACTTCATTTAAAAATAATTTAAATTAAATAATTACAATCAATTATGTAGAAAATTGAAATTATTTAATATTTAAACATTTTTAGTAAAAGCTGTCTTATGTTCCATGAATAAAATGCTCTACATAGAGAAACATTGATAACTTGAAAATCTTAATAAACAATTTTTTGATTACTAGTACTATAAATAAATATATGATGTAGTTTCATAAATATAATATACTTTCCCATGGCTATTCAAAATAATTTCTTTGAAATATTTGCAATCTGAGATATCTGATTTTTCTGTTCGAACACTACATGGACAATTATTATCTTTTATTGAAAGTAAAGCTTTTTATAAAGAATTCCTGGAATGATTTGAATTTAGCAGTAAAGCCCTTACACGTTTCAAGAAGTTATTGTGTATTGTCATTTGACACTTCTCTTAAACTGTCAGGTAAAAAAAAAAAAAAAAAGGTGACAGTAAAATAAACAGAAATACCTATTTACCAGCTTTTTAGACTACTGAAAACATTGATTTTAAAATGGAAAGTAGATTTATAAAAGTTTTCATCCATTAAAACATTTAAACTGATCTTAAAATGGAAAGTAGATTTATAAAAGTTTTCATCCACTAAAACATTTAAACAGCCATCAGACTTAATACACAGGCTTTTATTCTAAGCTATGTTATAATATGTATTACTTTTAAATGTCTAAACTAAAAATTAATAATATATCTTTTTAGGCATTTTTATGAGACACTTCTATTATGTCTCAAGCGAACCTTAAGCTCGATTTCCCCCCATTTTTTTTTTGTCGGATGTAAATAGTGGATTTGATTATGCAATAGACGATTTAAATATATCTTATTGCATGTTTTAGTTAAAAGTAAACAGGTGCTTCGCTAGCATCCAATTTTGTCACAACAATGTCCTCTTATTTGACTTCATATCTTGAGTTTCTTTTTTATTTTTAAGGCTGTTCTTAAATCCGAAAGGGCAACTTTATGACATAAGTTTTAATTTATTTTTGTTCGGAAATGCATGAAACTAGCAGATGCTGTTGTTCAGAAACTATGTAATCGAATGATGTTTTCCGTTTTTTTTTTTTTTTTGCAAACGCAATAGATCTTTCAGAAAATGTTGTCAAAGTGGGCGTTTTGAATCGAATTTCCGCACGAAAAAAGAATAACCACTCAAGGAAGATTAAAAACATCTTTGTCACATGATCAAAATTGCTTATAAATCAATAGGTAATTTATCAAAAATGGAAAACACGGTTCGATTCCAAATAGCTCCCAAGGCCTTCCAATTTTATATCTTTCTGTAAAAAAAGGAATTTGTACATCTGTCGCACAAGCGTTTTGTGCTTGTTGAGTAGAACAGTTGAGAGCAGCCCTAAAAGATAATCTCCCCAATCAAGAAAATTTTCTTTTACAGCTTGACTGAAATCTTAAAGGTCATTTTATGTTATTTATAAATAATCTGCGTTTTCTCAAAGGAAAATATTTTATTCAAAATATTGAATATTTTTAATCTATTTTATCTTTGCTAAATTAACTTGTTTTATATTTTCTCTTTAGAGCTTCAAATATGTTCATCAACACATGCAATTTGCATTCTACATGCATACAAAATTACAAATATAACACAGACTCACTATGTCTCACGGTGACAGCTGGGATAAGACTTAAAAGTAGAAATTATTTATATCCAATAATTTCAAAAACTTAAATTACAAAAATGAGAAAATATTATATTAGATTTTTTCTAAAAACATTTGGTTAACTAATTGATTTAAACCGTGCCAACCCTAATGGTAACAGATTAAAATCATAATGCAAAACCCCAATCCTAATGTAGAAAGGCTTACTAAACCCAATAGCCATACCCCATACAGCAAAGAAAACTCACAGCCAATCATTCATTAGCATAGAAAACAAAGAGTAACCAATGGAGAGAAATACTTATGGTATGATCCATGTCAATTCAGGCAGCCAAAGAAAAAATCTTACCTTCATAGTCTCAGAAGTTTTTGAATTGAACATATGTTAAAATTCAATAAAAAATAAGATACTCATATATTTTGGTTTTGCCCAAAAAAATTCCTGCCCCGAGATACAGGCTGCCAAAGATGGCATCCCGGGCACCATTTCCAATTCGCCATTTTTGATAAAAATTTTAAAGTGCTCTATCTCTAGAATGGTGCAAGATATTTTGTTGAGGTATTTTTTATTTTAAAGATAATATTCTTCTGTTTAAAATGATATACCCAATTTTGACAAATGTATTCAACTTTTCTTGTGGCAACCTTTTGAAAAAAAATTTTTTTTTCAAAAAATTTTTTTTTTCGAAACTGCCAATCCCAAAAATTTTGATTTTTTTGCTGTTGATCAATACCATTGGGAACTATCTTCACTGTAAAGGAGAACTTCCACTTTTGAGTTTAACAAATTTTAGAAACATTTAAAAAATTCAGAGAATTTTACAGGAACTGTATATATACAGTTCCAGTAAAAGTCACTGAATTTTTGCTTATCTGTATCATATTTGTAAGGATAAGCCTACTATATATCCTAAACAAGTTAGAAATTGCAATATCAAATGTTGCAAATGAGGTGCGTGCATAGTATTAACTAGTTTTATAAATATTCAGATCTTGGGGCAATAAGTGTTACACTCTTGGGCGAAAAGGCATGAATACAAAATTTACTATAATTCCATATATTAAATTCAGTAATTCGGAAGTAATATGAATCCATCTTAAAAGGACTTAATTGCCATGACAACCTAGAATCATTGCCTATCATGGCATATCATTGAATCAATTATGTATTATAGGATTTTTATATAGAATGAAGAAAACTTTTATTAATGTATTTTATGTTTTAATTTGATTTTCATAGCATTTGAAGTGATACATACTTTATTGCAGAGGTTTACAAAAAATTACTTCCTGTGTCATAGAAAGTGCATAGTGTTTACAGGGACACACAAAAGATTTCGGATACTTTACCTTATTGGAAATACTGTACATTAGCGATGATTGCTAGAGGTGCATTTTTAGTTGCGATATGAGTTTTCAAGTTTAATTAAATATTTCCATATTACGTTGTGTGTATAAAGGCTGTAGATCATATACAGGGCTACACAAAAGAAATCGTAAGGGTATTGCTGGAAGTGCATTTTTAGTTATGTTTGAGTTTTTAAGTTTAACTAAATTTTTCCATGTTACGTTGTGTGCATAAATGCTGTAGATCATATACAGGGCTACACAAAAGAAATCTTAAGGGTTTACTGAGTATGAATGAAAGTAGCTTAAAGGTGATTTTTAAATGAGTTATGCATTTTTATTTTTACACTGAACTACATTTAGTATACTAAGATATGTTTGGAGAATATAGATAAAATGATATACAGGTTCACGTAAAGAATTAGATACATGGCCGTCTATGGATGACGATCTCTGGAAGTGTGATTTCACTGGTTTTAAGGATGTTTTAATCTTAATTAAATATTAGCTAAATAGTGGCATGTATATAAAGATAGTATATAAAATACAGGGTTGTATGAAAGTATTCAAGTATGCTTCCGTCTATTGACATAAATTTCTAAAAGTCAAATTCCGACCTATTTATGTGTTTTTAACAATTTCCAACATAGTTGAAAGTCTTTATGGATTCGATTTGTCTGCCCATCTGTCTGAACTCTAACTTGTATTAATATAATTTGTATTGCTGTGTAATTGATATATGTTATTGAGATTGTTTTACTATGTTCGGTATTGAAAATAAAGTATGTATCACTTCAAATGCTATGAAAATCAAATTAAAACATAAAAAGACATTAATAAAAGTTTTCTTCATTCTATTTAAAAATCCTATAATACATAATTGATTCAATGATATACCATGATAGGTAATGATTCTAGGTGGCCATGGCGATTAAGTCCTTTTAAGATGAATTCATATTACTTCCGTATTACTGAATTTAATATGTAGAATCATAATAAATTTTGTATTCATGCCCTTTTTGCCCAAGAGTGTAACTTATTGCACCAAGACCTGAATATTTATAAAACTAGTTATAGTACGCACGCACCTCATTTGCCACATTTGATATTGCAATTTCTAACTTGTTTAGGATATATAGTAGGCTTATCCTTACAAATATGATACAAATAAGCAAAAATTCAGTGACTTTTACTGGAACTGTATATATACAGTTCCTGTAAACTTCTCTGAATTTTTAAAATGTTTCTAAAATTTGTTAAACTCAAAAGTGGAAGTTCTCCTTTACAGTGAAGGTAGTTTCCAATGGTATTGATCAACAGCAAAAAAATCAAAATTTTTGGGATTGGCATTTCCAAAAAAAAAAATTTTTTTTTCAAAAGGCTGCCACAAGAAAAGTTGAATACATTTTTCAAAATTGGGTATACAATTTTAAACAGAAGAATATTATCTTTAAAATAAAATAAACCGCAACAAAATATCTTGCACCGTTCTAGAGATAGAGCACTTTAAAATTTTTATCGAAAATCGCGAATGAGAAAGGATGCCGGGGATGTCATCTTTGGCGGCCTGTATCTCGGGCCAGGAATTTTTTGGGGCAAAAGGAAAATATACAAGTATCTTACTTTTTCTTAAATTTTAACATATGTTCAATTCAAAAACTTCTGAGACTATGAAGGTAACCCCCCTGCCTGAGTTGATATGGATTCAGCCTTATGATTATGTCATCATTGAGGCATAATGCAATCCTTAGTAAATCTTAACTAATCAAGCAATCTAAGTAGTAAAAATATATTTTTAGCTCAAATCTGCCATTTTGGCTATTTTTAAAAATAAACGGCTTTAAAAAAAAAGAAGAAAGAAAACTTACTGCATGTTTTTTTCTTCCCAGCTAATTTTAGAAAAATTAGTTAGTCTGCCATCTAGATTTAAAGCTTATAAGAAAAGTTTGATTGATTAAAAATGTTTGTTACTTTACAAATTTATTAATTCATCATTTTTCTAAAGCTTCACTTGTAGCTTCTGCATAACTTGGATTTTGCATTTTTCAATAATGTGTAAAGTAAATGAAAACATTAGTGGAAAAGAGAAAAAAAACAGCATGGTTTAAAAAAAAAAACATTTGGTTTAAACCAAACAACCCTGGTCACACGGTATGTTATTATAATACCTAATCTGTATAAGTGGAGATCATGTTTTGATATTTGATGCAGAGGTTATTTTTTTTTAATTATTAATTGGAATGAGTGAGGGGAAGTATATTAATAAAATTAAAATTATGAAGGCACTAAAAATCATTGCAGTATAATGTTATCACTCAATTTAATTTAGCATGAACACAAACAGAGCAACAAAGACAAAATACACACCATCTAATTACAGGGGAAAAAAATAGACTACTTATCAATAATACAGTAACGTGACAGCCATGCTACATTTACAAATAGCAGATCTTGCTTCACGTATTATTATTGCGTATTTGAATAGTTCAATTTCATACTCAATATCAGTGGTGTAGTCGTAAAAAAAACAGACGGTATACATTCTAAGCAGAGGGTATACGCTCAAGGCAGAGGGCATACCCTAGTGTATATATACTATAGCTTTCTTGAGAAACAGAGGGTACACGGTGTTCCTTAAAAAAATCCAGAAGGTATACGGCGTATACCCTCCACTACATCCCTGCTCAATATTTTCCTTCCAATCTTCCCAAAACTGTATGCTCTTTCATGGCATTTGTTTGGAGGCAAAGAGCTGAAATATCGAGTTGTTTCTCTAATTTTGTTCTCAAGCTGTTTCTCAAATGAAATTTGACATAATGTTAGTATAAGAGATTACAGAGAAAAAATTCATATCACATCCAGAAGAACACATAGAAATAATTTTATTTAAAGCAGTAAAAAAAAGGGGGGGAGGGTAAAGCCCATAAACCAAATAATGCAACAGGTATGTTAAAATTTAATTGACTTTGTTATTTGCAACTCTGTCTATAAATCACTGACAGCTCCTAGTATGTGTTATTCAAATATGTTTTCATTATTAAGAAATTGTTATTTATGAAATTATAACAAAATGACTTTAAATTTGTTAGATAAAAATTTTTATAATGTGCAGTTTATAATTAAAATGCTTCAATGTATAAAAGCCAATTTTGCTCGCTCACCATAAACCCCCCTTAAAACCAATAAAAGCTATTGGGGTGTGTTTTTCAAATTTTAGCCATATTCTGATCTGAGATGAATGACTGTTACAATCCCCCCCCCCCCTTGCCCCCAACTACCACTACACACACACAACGTGTGTTTTCCAGATGCACCCTTATGTGCTAACAACATAAACATACTTTTAGTTATACTATGTTTAAAATTTATTGAAGCAAAACAGAAGCAGTTTAGAATCAAAGAATGCAGCGATGGATTTTGTTGTTTATTTACCATGATGAGATAAGGAAAGAAAAAGTATATAAAAAATATTTTCAGTATTTCCTTTTAGGTTTTAGATTATAATCAAATTATGAATGGTGAAGGATTGAATAGTGTATGAGTGACGATGTCATCTTTGACAATTGCTGAAATTCTTGATTTTTTTAAAAATCCGTTGCCATCTAGAAAAATTAATACAAAAACTTGTAATTTTTATTAATCTGAAAACAGCAAAAGAGCAGAAAAACACAAATTTTATGCATGTTGTACATAATTATAATTGTACAGAAAAGAGAACTTTCAGTTTATAACTTATGAAGAAATAAGTGTACAACTTAGAATATTATCCAAATGAAATATATATTTTTAAAAAAACTGTTTGCAATTAAATTTGTTTAATAAAGAGAATAAAACCTTCACTTGAGGAAACTTCTTTATACAGAAAAATCCTTATAACTGTAGAATTGTTTTTAAAAAGTGGGTAGTTTTAGGGCTGGGCTGATAAACCATTTATGGGATTTTCACAAGGTATAACATGGTTTTAAGAATACTCGTAAACATTCAATGTAAATCGGAGAAAAGAAAATTAAGCACTTTCTGTCAGTATCATAAATTCTGTACAAAATAAAATATATTTTCAGTTTATTGCAAAATGCCAGGTATCATTAGATTCTGAATTGTCTTCAGAAGTTGAATTCCATTTTAAAAATAGGGGTAATCTATACATTAAAACTATATTATTGTCAAATTTGATATACAGAAATAGGCCACTGGTATGACTTTTAATTGGAGATTAAACTGTCACATGGTCAAAAACTAGCCAACTCTGGAGAAAAGGTTACAACAAAAAAATTACCTTAGATTGCATTGTAATATAGGCATTTAGAAATTTGACTTTTGACATACAATGACAATTAAAACTAGAGAAACGTGGGGGGGGGGGGGGGATTACACTACATTGCATTCATTCAAAGATTAATAGCTTTTTGACATTGAGAATAAAGTTTAAACCGGGGAGTAAAGAGAAGCTGTCACACGGCAAAAAATCTGTGAATTTTAATGAAAGGTCCAAATAATTACACTAGATTGCGTTCAAAGATAGAATCCATGGATAAGCAATGAAAATGCGAAAGTATTATACATATAACAGTATTATGAAATTATACTAGTAATTGAAGTAACAAACAAAATTAAGCTGCGCAGCAAATAAGTAATGGACATGTTTTACAAAAGAAAGAAAATAAATTACCTCGATACGATTTGAACTTCTAATCGAAATTAATTCAACGTGCCCGATAATTCTTCATCAAGAATACAATCTAAATTCAAATCTCGCAGTACAGACGAGACGAAGTTCACCGGCGAAAACACACACTTCTAAATTTCCTTCGTTTCGACCAGCGATTGAAAGTAACCCTACCGTTTCTAGCCAAAGCCGGCGCAAGACTTTTTCGCCAAAGGGGTCCAAACGAGGGAAGTTTCGAAATTCGCATATGAGAAGTCTATGGTTAGTGAATGTGGATTTGATTTTCAATCTTTAAACGTTGAGTAAAACGTGCTTTCTTTTCCGCAAAAGTTACATTTTTAGACAGATTATTCAAAATAAATTAACATTTAAGAGATTACATTCAAATATCTAATATTCTGCTGCGATAACTTCAGTTAAAATTAGATTGGTAACTTTATCTATCCCTATATGAAAGTAAACAAACGATTCATTCGTCTTGAACTTTTAAAATATTAAAACAAACGTTTATATGCTCTGTTGCGTCATCTGTCGGTAGTTTAAAAAAAAGAAATTTTCTTTTTAAAATGTTTTTTGAATTCTGAAGACATTGGGGGGAAAATGAATATTTCTTATAAAATGAAATTAGAATATCAGAAATATGTAATGCCGTATATATATCAATGCATTATTACAATAAATAAAATTTTGTATTTTGTAGGGAAAATAAATTTGTAATTTAATAACAGAATTTGAGAAAATAAATTGTTAATGTAATTAAGAGTTGCAATTTACTTATGTGATAAAAGATGATTTTTAATTATCAAAATTTATTACAGGTTTCTTTTATGCATGTTTAAAAAAAATCGGGATTTTCTCTGTTCAACTTTTTAAAATTTAAGTTATATAATTATTATTTTGGCAATTAATAAAAACAAATAAACTTTCTGTTGGAATTGTCTTTTATTTTTTTACCCCATACCATCAGATAAAATAGTTAATTGACAATATGTTTTAAAATAGCATTATTAGTACTAATTTGAATGCTTTTGTGAAATATTTCTTCAAATTTTGTGAGTGAAGTTCATTTGCATACCTTATGTCAGTATTTTACCAATTCAATTAATAATTTTCTTGCAAATTAAGTTTAAATGAAAAATGGGCTGTTTTTACTTTACCCCACCCCACCCTATCAGTCAGACAAGACAAAATTTATTACTCCACAATTCTTTTTATAATGCAATGCTATATAATTTTTTTGAAAATACAAACACGTCATTCTGACGGGCTATATTCTAGTATATAGTGTTTGTCGAAAAAAAAATTTAATTTTGTGTTATTAATGTAAATTTATGTAATTGTATATTTTAAACTATAAAATACTTTTGAAACAGGTACTTTCGTTGCCATATTTAGCACCGTCTGGCATTAACTTTGCAACCGAATTTGTGTCTGGCACATTTTGCAACCGAATTTGTGTCTGGCACATTTTGCAACCAAATTTGTGTCTGGCAAATTAATTATATCTTGTCTGCTAGCTAAAGAGTAATATCTTGTAATTATATGCTTGATAAAATGACGTAAAGATGACTTATAATTTTTAAACTATAAACCACTCTTGAAATAGGCACTTAGTTTGCCATATTTAAAGCCTTCTGTAACTTTGCAACCGCATTTGAGTCCGGCAAATTAATTATAGGTTGTCTGCTAGCCAAATACCAATATCTTGTAATTTTTAAACTTGATAAAATGACGTAAAGGTGACTTATAATTTTTAAACTATAAAACACTCTTGGAGCAGGCACTTTAGTTGCCATATTTAAAGCCGTCCGGCATTAACTTTGCAACCGAATTTGTGTCTGGCAAATTAATTATAGGTTGTCTGCTAGACAAAGAGTAATATTTTGTAATTTTTATGCTTGATAAAATGACGTAAAGATGACTTATAATTTTAAAACTATAAACCACTCTTGAAACAGGCACTTCGGTTGCCATATTTAAAGCCGTCTGGCATTAACTTTGCGACCGAATTTGTATCAGGAAAATTAATTATAGGTTGTATGCTAGCCAAAGAGTAATATCTTGTAATTTTTATGCATGATAAAATGACGTAAAGATGACTTATAATTTTCAAACTATAAACCATTCTTGAAACAGGCACTTCGGTTGCCATATTTAAAGCCGTCTGGCATTAACATTGCAACAGCATTTGTGTCCGGCAAATTAATTATAGGTTGTCTGCTAGCCAAAGAGTAATATCTTGTAATTTTTAAGATTCATAAAATGACTGAAGATGACTTATAATTTTTAAACTATAAAACATTCTTGAAACAGGCACTTTCGTTGCCATATTTAAAGCAGTCTGGCAATAACTTTGCAACAGAATTTGTGCCTGGCAAATTAATTATAGGTTGCCTGCTAGCCGAAGAGTAATATCTTGTAATTATTATGCTTGATAAAATGACGTAAAGATAACTTATAATTTTTAAACTATAAACCACTCTTGAAACAGGCACTTCGGTTGCCATATTTAAAGCCGTCTGGTATTAACTTTGCAACCGAATTTGTGTCTGGCAAATTAATTATAGGTTGTCTGCTAGTCAAAGAGTAATATCTTGTAATTTTTAAGCTTCATAAAATGACCTAAAGATGACTTATAATTTTAAAACTATAAACCACTCTTTAAACAGGCACTTCGGTTGCCATATTTAAAGCCGTCTGGCATTAACTTTGCAACCGTATTTGTGTCCGGCAAATTAATTATAGGTTGTGTGCTAGACAAAGAGTAATATCTTGTAATTTTTAAGCGTCATAAAATGACGTAAAGATGACTTATAATTTTTAAACTATAAAACATTCTTGAAACAGGCTCTTTCGTTGCCATATTTAAAGCAGTCTGGCAATAACTTTGCAACAGAATTTGTGTCTGGCAAATTAATTATAGGTTGCCTGCTAGCTAAAGAGTAATATCTTGTAATTATTATGCTTGATAAAATGACGTAACGATGACTTATAATTTTTTAACTATAAACCACTCTTGAAACAGGCACTTCGGTTGCCATATTTAAAGCCGTCTGGCATTAACTTTGCAACCGCATTTGTGTCCGGCAAATAATTATAGGTTGTCTGTTAGCCACCGGTTGTAAATGTACTATACCATAAAAGGGAAGAACATATTAAAAAATGAAACTTGATAAAATTACGTAATTTTGAAGTTTTTTGACCTGCATAACCCCTTCTGCCACGGATAAACGCAATGTCTCCGGACTGCCAGACCGGTTGCAAACGTACTACACCATAAAAGGGAAGAACATATAAAAAATGAGCCTTGATAAAATGACGTAATTTTGAAGTTTTTCGACCTGCATAACCCCTTCAGCCACTGGTAAACGCAACGTCTCCGGACTGCCAGACCAGTTGCAAACGTACTACACCATAAAAGGGAAGAACATATAAAAAAATGAGCCATGATAAAATCAGGTGACGAAAACATTGCTAGCTCTTAGACTATAAGGTAAGAAAACATATAGTTAATTTATTTCTCAAAGTATTATATATATTCAATTTTTCATTCATTAGTTTTTATCGCATTATTTCTTTAAAAATTACGTTTTAGCATATTAAGTTGTTTTAGCAGTGTATATATTTTTTTTTATAAAATCCATATTTACACAGAATATGTAAAGCCTGAAAAATAATGTATATATAACTATGTATGTGAATTATATTTATTGTTGTAGATTATTCTGTAGAAAATACAGTATATTTTTATTTGAATAACAAAAAAATATAAATTATTTTAATTATTATTATTTAATATATAAATATTTTAATAACTAGGAGTAACTATTTTAAATTTTATTTCTTATTATTTAAAGTGTTATATATTCAATTTTTCATTTTAACCGCTTTATTTCATTACGGTTTAAATGAAGTAACATTTAAAGAATGTTGTTGTTGTTGTTGTTTTCTCTTATGAAAACACATTTTATTTTAGTGTAGTAATGTAATAGTATAGTAATGTAATAGTAAATAACCCTTTATAAAATCTATGTTTACAAAGAATATGTAAGAAAATTATACATACGAATTATACTTTGTAATAGTATATGTTGCAGATATCTATTTTCTAAATATTAGTAATAATAATTAAGTGAAACTATTTTGTTTACTATTTTTTGTTAATATTATATAGTCGAGTGTTTTACTTATTCCTTTTTATTACAACATTTCATTACAAGTTAAATGAAGCTTATTTTAAAAAATCCTTTTTTAAAAATAC
>OZ010799.1:37556357-37645357 GCA_963932465.1 Maratus speciosus | reverse complement strand
GGAGACCTCCTTTATGAAAGATTAATGGTTTTAAATGGGAATTTCGCCAAATTAGCCAGCTGTCACAAAGTTGGCTAAAATTTGGCGCTACTGTGGTAACCCTGCATTAGTATTTTTTAACAATTACTCATTTCAATGAGGCGGTCCTACCGGAATCGTGAGGGACACACAGAGACTTGAATTTTATATAAATAGATTATTTTATTAGTAGTATCGGGAGGAAGATGTAAATATGCACTTTAAATTCTCACTCATAGATTTTGAAAAAATATCTTAAAAGAGCGGAGTTTAAATTAAATTTCGGAGACCTCCTTTATGAAAGATTAATGGTTTTAAATGGGAATTTCGCCAAATTAGCCAGCTGTCACAAAGTTGGCTAAAATTTGGCGCTACTGTGGTAACCCTGCATTAGTATTTTTTAACAATTACTCATTTCAATGAGGCGGTCCTACCGGAATCGTGAGGGACACACAGAGACTTGAATTTTATATAAATAGATTATTTTATTAGTAGTATCGGGAGGAAGATGTAAATATGTACTTTAAATTCTCACTCATAGATTTTGAAAAAATATCTTAAAAGAGCGGAGTTTAAATTAAATTTCGGAGACCTCCTTTATGAAAGATTAATGGTTTTAAATGGGAATTTCGCCAAATTAGCCAGCTGTCACAAAGTTGGCTAAAATTTGGCGCTACTGTGGTAACCCTGCATTAGTATTTTTTAACAATTACTCATTTCAATGAGGCGGTCCTACCGGAATCGTGAGGGACACACAGAGACTTGAATTTTATATAAATAGATTATTTTATTAGTAGTATCGGGAGGAAGATGTAAATATGTACTTTAAATTCTCACTCATAGATTTTGAAAAAATATCTTAAAAGAGCGGAGTTTAAATTAAATTTCGGAGACCTCCTTTATGAAAGATTAATGGTTTTAAATGGGAATTTCGCCAAATTAGCCAGCTGTCACAAAGTTGGCTAAAATTTGGCGCTACTGTGGTAACCCTGCATTAGTATTTTTTAACAATTACTCATTTCAATGAGGCGGTCCTACCGGAATCGTGAGGGACACACAGAGACTTGAATTTTATATAAATAGATTATTTTATTAGTAGTATCGGGAGGAAGATGTAAATATGTACTTTAAATTCTCACTCATAGATTTTGAAAAAATATCTTAAAAGAGCGGAGTTTAAATTAAATTTCGGAGACCTCCTTTATGAAAGATTAATGGTTTTAAATGGGAATTTCGCCAAATTAGCCAGCTGTCACAAAGTTGGCTAAAATTTGGCGCTACTGTGGTAACCCTGCATTAGTATTTTTTAACAATTACTCATTTCAATGAGGCGGTCCTACCGGAATCGTGAGGGACACACAGAGACTTGAATTTTATATAAATAGATTATTTTATTAGTAGTATCGGGAGGAAGATGTAAATATGTACTTTAAATTCTCACTCATAGATTTTGAAAAAATATCTTAAAAGAGCGGAGTTTAAATTAAATTTCGGAGACCTCCTTTATGAAAGATTAATGGTTTTAAATGGGAATTTCGCCAAATTAGCCAGCTGTCACAAAGTTGGCTAAAATTTGGCGCTACTGTGGTAACCCTGCATTAGTATTTTTTAACAATTACTCATTTCAATGAGGCGGTCCTACCGGAATCGTGAGGGACACACAGAGACTTGAATTTTATATAAATAGATTATTTTATTAGTAGTATCGGGAGGAAGATGTAAATATGTACTTTAAATTCTCACTCATAGATTTTGAAAAAATATCTTAAAAGAGCGGAGTTTAAATTAAATTTCGGAGACCTCCTTTATGAAAGATTAATGGTTTTAAATGGGAATTTCGCCAAATTAGCCAGCTGTCACAAAGTTGGCTAAAATTTGGCGCTACTGTGGTAACCCTGCATTAGTATTTTTTAACAATTACTCATTTCAATGAGGCGGTCCTACCGGAATCGTGAGGGACACACAGAGACTTGGATTTTATATAAATAGATTGTGTGGCAGTGCAATACTTATTTATTTCCAGTGTCACTTCTCAATGTTAATTTTTTCTTTCCATCTTTTTGTCCCTGATGTCACTCATTTTTTATTTTTTACTAATTCTAATGATATTATAAATTTAAAGCGTAAAAACATTTACCTGACGTCAGGGTCAAAATGAATGGTAAAATGCCTTTGCATATGGGTGAATTATAACCCAGAGAGAAACATGAGCCAATTTTTTTTTTTTTTTTTTTTTTTTTTTTTACATTATCCAAATATTTTTCTTAATAGTTCCAACTTTCTCTTTTTTTCCTTGAGAATCAACGGACATTTATCATAGAAAATGTAACATTTTTTCTTCATTGATGCAAAAATTTCAAAATCCGTAATAATAATTTATTTCTTTTTAGTTGAAACATTTCCACGTGAAATATTAAATTGAACTAGTTTTTATTTTTCAAGAATTAAAAAGGTGAACATTGCATCATAGTGGAAATAAAAAGGATATTTTCAGAATAAGTTTTTGCTTTGGTCAGGTTTATGCTTTAGTAAAAAGTTTCAAATGGATAGCTATTTTTACGCAGGTAGTGAAGTTAGTGAGGAATTACATAACTTAAATTTTAAGATGTATTTTTTTTCCGAGATGAGGACTATTTATACCCCAATTTAAACTTAGGTGATAATTTTCTGATGTGCTTACATCACCCTTGGGAGAGAATAAGGTAACAAAATTTAAGTAAAACTTTTATTTTTTACTGCATCACAGCTATAATATTGTTAAATATTAGCAGTAAGGATTCAACACAATTTATTTTTGCATTCATAGCGTTCCTGAGTGGGAAATTGAGTATCTAAATTTAAGTGAAGCTAATTTTTTATGTTTTGATTATAGATTTTTTACATTCAGATTGGAAGTTTTTGTCCAAACTACAGCAATCTGCATTTCTACAGTGATGAAATATTTTGAATTACACATTGGTAAACTGCATCACAGATTGTGATGCAATACCGCATATGTCAAAGCCTGATGATGATACTCTCTATTAATTTTGAAATGAGTTCGTCTGAATGCAGTGCAGTAGTTATTAAAATACTTAACATATTAAACAAAAACATAATTTGAATAACAAATTAAAAGAAACAAAATTTACTTCCTACATTGTTTAAGCCTGAGAAGGGACAGATATTAAGCTATTTCATTCAATTAGTTCTACATTTAATGTTAAATTTTTGTAACAAATTAGTTAAGCCAACTGAAGATTAAAAATAAAAATAAAATTCATATAATATGATACTTAAAGCACCCTAAAAAATTAGATTCCGTTCAAATGAAATCGAAATAAATCTTAGACTTTTTTTTTAAGTTTTGTATTTTGCATGCATCTTATCATTTTATGTACAATTTTCATAAACAAAATACAAAATCTGCAATACAAATATTTTCAATTAAAAATGGTAAAACTCTAAGATTTATTTCGATTTGATTTGAACGGAATCTAATTTTTTAGGGTGTTTTAAGTATCATATTGTATGAATTTTTTTTTTTTCTTATTATCTACAATTGGCTTAACTAATTTGTTACAAAAATGTACATTAAATGTAGAACTAATTAAACAAAATGTCTTAATTTCTGTCCCTTCTCGGGCTTAAACAATGTAGGAAGTAAATTTTGCTTGTTTTAATTTGTTCTTCAAATTTTGTTTTTGTTTTTATTTGTAGATCATATACAGGGCTTCACAAAATAATTCTTTTTTTTACTGACTATTGATGGTAATTCCTGAAATTGGGTTTTTTGTGTTATACATTTTCCATATTTTAGGTAGCTTTCATTACAAAAGTAAAAAGCTACCTATTGCAGCCATCCGGAGGAAAGCATTTCAGGAAAATTTTGGTATACTAGCTGACCCGCCCGGCGTTGCCCGGGCCTTAATAATAATCGTAAATGAATCTGAAATTTTTATCGCAGGTGCATACAGAGGGGAGTGGGAGTGGGAGTGGAGACTGCAAATTACCAGGGCCCGACTCTTGTTCAGTTTCAAAGTTGTGTAAATTTACAGGTTAAGTTTTTTCATTTTTATATGTCTCATGCTCTTTTTATTCCAAATTAATTGATGAATTCAATTAAAATTTAATTATATTTTCAATAATTTAATTTTTTATTTAAAATCTTTAGATGAAAAGGCAATTACAAATACAACATAAACTGTAATAATTGAAAAAGAAATAATAAAATTGTAAGCAAATATTACTATATAGAATGTTTTAAAAAGTACCATCCAGCAAATTTATTTTCTAATAGAGTAAAGCCTGTTTCTAATGGAATCCTGCAATAAACAAAAAAAAAGTTACAGCTTCCCCTTCTCCCCAAAAATGTTATTATGCTTTGTTCAATTTAAATAACCTGCATAAAACGGAATTTATCACTGGTCGTTTCCGTCTAAGCAGGTTTTATTGTATCTTACTTCTGGTGGGCACATAATAATATTCTTAAATGAACCTGAAATTCGAATCGCAGATCCGTACAGAGGGAAGTAAATAAAATTACTTGACGTCATGACAACATTTTTAAATTTCTTGCTGCTGATTGATTCGCATTTCCAATATAGTGCTTTGCAGAAATTGCACGTTTTACTTAAAGTTCCACAATTGTGCCCCCCGGAACGTTTAAATCAATAATTTGGATTTCAGAAGCAGCGTGTGCACTCTGCGGTTATTAAGCCTATTTTAGCGATCGCTATTCAATCTATTTCAATTTTCTGTTCTTAATTCGGCTTCTTCTTCACTTTCAAGTATTCACCGAGATCTTTTATGGGCATTTCAAATGATATTTTGAAGCTCTATAATTGCAGCGAAAGAGGTAAACATCATGGAGCTCTTTCCTCTACGGCGAAATGTAAATAAACCCGATCGCCCTAAATCCTGCCAAAGGACTTTTCACAATAACCAATGAAATTCGTTTCTCGGGCGTTGCCATTAGACAATAACAAATAATCGCGATTTCTGTGCCACGTACATTAGCGTAATATATACATAGATTTTCACCGATCATGACTCCAAGACCCCAAAACCACCCTCCATTCAAATGTGACTTATATATATATCTGATTTTTGTCATGTGATAACTCTGGTATTTATTAACCGATTTGGATGAAATTAATTGTATGCATAATACATACCAATGTCTCGACCGAGTTTGTTGGCCAGCTTCATCCGCCATCTTGTTTCAAAATGACGGCCATTTGAAAAATTAAAAAAAATTACAAATTTAAAAAGCAGTGCGAATAAATTAAAAACTGAAAAATATTTTTTCTTAAGAGTTTGACCTTAATACAATGATTCTGGAGCATATTTTGTTTTTATCTTTAAAAATGGCTGAGATATAGCAGTTTGAATTTCTAGGGCGACTGACATCTTGAAACAATCTTATTTTCATCATGCTGTAACTCTCGTATTTATAAACTGATGTGGATGAGATTGATTGTATGCATAGTACATACCAATGTCTCGAGCGAGTTCGTTAGACAACTTAGAGAGACAGTTAAACCGGCATTTTGAAACAAAATGGTGGCTGTTTGCACTGTGCACTGCTGCACAATGCTTAAATATTATTTATAGCCGTTAGCTTCAAATTCTCGCCAAGCTTGACGACACTTGGCAAAATATTGCCAAATTTGACAATAAAAAATAAGTAACCATAAATGATCACAACTTAGCTATATCTTACTAATTTGGTGCAATTCTCATTGGAATTCAGTATTGATGAATATTCTCTTATTGGGTTCGTCTCATTTTAGCTTCTTAAAATTTGAGTAAATCTCTAGCTTCGAGTAAAACTTGCAAAATTTTAAAACCAGGAAATATGAAAACTACCTCTTTTTCTTCCTGGCACTGGCCGAAACGACTTTTTTACTTGGATATCATTTTTTATCTTTTTAATCTGTCAAGTTTTGTTAAAGTAGTCTGAGTGTGTTGGAAAGTGTTTTATAGTCTATGCTTGATGCAGATTTTTAACCATTTGGAAATGGTTGTTGTTTTCGGTCAAGGATGGGGCCAAATGATGCTCACATTTTATTTTTTTTAAACAAAATTCAATGATATTCTTTACTTTTAGAAGAATTTTTATTTGAATAGGTAATAGAAAGGCATAAAATCATTAAAAATTGTTTGAATAGATAATCGAAAGGCATAAAATTGTTAAAAATTGAAAAAGTTACAAAATGGGTAGGCGCAAATTATCAGGTATGGAAAAATCCAAAGCCAAAGAGTGACGCCGAAATGAAAATTGTGTTGCAAAGCAAAAATCGAGATCTTCAACTCATTATGTAGCCCATGAAAATCGATTACAGAATAAGAGACGAATGTGAAAAAGGAAACAATCTAATGTTTAATCGATTGATAGTAAAAGGGCATGTCTCGAGGGGCTCCAATCCACTAGTCACGGCGTTTTACAATCGGTCAATTCTAACTGGGAAAAATTGAGCTCAACTTAGGTAATTTGTCGCAATCTGTGAATGATTCGGTAGAACTGCTTCCGATTTGTAAACTATTTTTCTTCTCGAAACAGGACTTGGAGAGTTTATCGATGAAGGTTTTGGTCATCTGAAGTTTGATCTTTGCGATCTGTTGTTGAAGAGGATACGACGGAATTTGGTGGACGAAATTTAGATTTTTCGGTTAAATTTTGTTACGAAGGTGATTTGTCGCAATCTGTTTATGATTCGGTGGAACTGTTTTTGATTTTTAACCTCTTATCTTTCTCGGCTTCTCTTGTCGAAATGCCCCAAAATTAAAACTAAGTAAATATTAAGTAAAAGAAAAAAAAAAAAATCCAAATGGTCGTTGTAATCTGTTAAATTACAATTTTTTATTCTTGTTATACCAGCTGTCTGACCCAAAGTGAAAATCACAAATTGAAAAAAATGTTATGTGAGGGAAACAAGAATGTGTTCCAGGTTTCCTAAAGCGTTTTACAATCCTTTAAGAATCAGTTTGGGAATTGAATGGTTATTGATGGGCTATAAGGAGAAATGTCCTATCTGATTATGAAGCCTTTTCGCAGTCAGTGTTATTAACATAAAGAAGTCGTGGGATATCTCTTGTCTATCTTTCTTTCTGTTTGAAGTCCTTTTCCAGAATAAATGGAAAACAGAACTTGTGTCTTTTTTATATAGTTGTACAATATTTTAAAACAATAAGAATTGTGATTTTTAGAGATTTCTGTCAGTGGCTGTGTATAAATAACAAAACACCTATTTTACACGGATTTTCAGGATCATGGAAATCACAAAACATTGTCATGGGGTAGTTATTTAGGATTATTATTTATTTCTATGTAAGAAGAGATATTTAAATGTGAAAATTAAACTTAAAACGATTTTTAAATGTTTTTAACACTTTCCTAATGTGTACTTTCGGTATTAGGCTCGGATTTCAAATTGTTGTGCTTGCGCTACAAAAAAAGAGTCCAAACTCATTTCTAGTATGCAATGCCTTTATATGAATTTTTTTGCTTAAAAATATAGTCATTATTAGTAATTATAAAAATTACTGAAGTTGCTAGCTTGGATCCTTTAAAAAAATACATATAGAAATTATTTCGCTTAAGAAAGATATTTCCAATTTTTAAAAAATGTATATGTGGTGTATTATTTGTCACTTTTATTTGTGTTTTAGTCAAGTTTTTTGGCATGTTTTTGTCACTTTTTCTGGCTTTTTTGAAAGCATTATTGCAGTTGTCTGCCTGCAACAGTAAAAATTATTTTGCAGCAAAACTTAACAGGTTATGATACTTTGAATTTTATGAAATATTGGAGGTATTCAGCACTGAAAATGGACAGACAATTTTTTTTAGTGTCAGGAAGCTCCAAAAATTTCATAAAATTCAAAGTATCGTAACCCTGTGATTTTTGAAACTCAGCGAGTTATGATACTTTGAATTTTATGAAATTTTGAAGGTATTCAGCACTGAAAATGGACAGATAATTTTTTTTAGTATCAGGAAGCTCCAAAAATTTCATAAAATTCAAAGTATTGTAACTCTGTGATTTTTGAAACTCAGCGAGTTATGATACTTTGGATTTTATGAAATTTTGAAGGTATTCAGCACTGAAAATGGACAGATAATTTTTTAGCATCAGGATGCTCCAAAAATTTCATAAAATTCAAAGTATCATAACTCTGTGGATTTTGACTGTAAAAGAATGGAATTTTTATAATTGGACTTATCAGAACAGAACATGAAAAAAATGTTTCAAAATATAGCTTATTGGACCCAGAGATCATATAAAGATTAAAGTGTAGCTTTTTGAAATTTAAAGATAGGACTATTTCATCAATGCAATATTAATTCCTACCTTATCTTGATCACTTAGGGTAAAGTACGGTAGTATGGTATTGAAGTAAAAAATCCAGAAATCTGTGGAAAAAAAAAAAAAAAAAAAAAAAAAAAAATCCTTATTAAATTTTGATTTCAGTTTTTGAGCAATCAAGAAGTTCCTCAGTCCACAATGTGATTTTTCTACAAATTGGAAGAATTCCTCAAGTATATGATGTATTTTGCAAGATTCTTCAAAATCAGTATTTTGTAATTAATAAATGTAAAGAAAAAAAGCTGGTAGTCAAAAAATAGTTTTAAAACAATTTTTACTTTTCTAAAAAAATCTCTCAAACATGAAAAAAAAAAAAAAAAACTGGAATTTTATAAAATGATTGTGAAAAAAATCTTGAATTTTGTCAATCAATCACAGAAAATAATAAAAAAAATTTCAACTTATTGTGGAAAAAAATTTTCATAATTAAAAATATAAAAAAACATGTCCACTTATGAAAGAAATTTTTTTATATGTATACAAAGATTAGTCCATACAAAAAACTCTCTTTTCTGAAGGTGTTGTCTTATTTTAAATCATGTGCCATTTTTCATTCAGAAAAAATAATTTATTGTGGCATTATTTCCACAGAATTTATCAAAATGTAATTTTTTGAGCGTTTAATTTTAATTTGAGACTAGGGTTGGCGTATGACATCATCATTCACATGAAATTCAAAGAAAATCCAGTGAGACTAATTAAGCAAGAAATCCCCTCCCCTTTTTAAAAATTGCACCTTGAATATGAAAAAGCACAAGCGAATAGCCAATAAAAAGTCTGTTGTTAATAGAATATCCTGGGTATCTAAGAGGGGATAATTCATAATTCCTTTAAATTTTAAAGTATCTCTGGTAATCTTTGTTCCTCATTAAAGTGTATTGTCATTACCAAATTTCGAGCCTTGTATAAATATTAAATTGCAGCACAACAATTGATATGACAATGTTGGTATGCTTTTTTTTATAAATAGCAGACTTTTTTCTGATTGAAAGCAATGAGCAGCTATCTATTACTTAACAAATGTGCATTTTGGTTTTGAGAGTCTTTGAGTCAGGTTAAACAAACATTTTGATATTGTTGGTAGATCTACAACTGTGAAAAATATACTACTGTTAATTAAATATACAAAGTTAAAGGCATTTTTTATGTTTTATTCTGAAACTTTTGTGTTTCACCACATTTTATTTTATTTTATTTAAATAGCATTTAGCTGGCATTTTGTTTAAAATGTATAGTGTTTTAGAATCAAAACAGAATGTTATATGATGATTTCTCAATTACTCTAATCAACTCAATCGTGCCTCGAGTAACCTGTTAATTAACAAATTTTCTGGAAAATATTTACTAACATAATGTCTTTAAACAATATTCTTTGACATGAAAACATAAATTAAATCACTATAAATGAATGCAACAAATGTAAAATAGAATAAATAAAAATGACTAGAGAACAGGAATTCTGCTTTTTCAGAATTTAGTGTCGCCCACAACATTTCCATTACTCCATTTTCTTCTGATGAACTGGTGGTTTCTATTATTATGAAACAGCCATTATAAATGAAGCGTTAGGTGAAGATGAAAGAGCAGTCGTAAAAAGTTAGAACTCTGATTTTCTGGTCAGAATGGAAAAAAAAAATGGCCATAATTTTTTTTAAATTAAATGATCTTATAGATAAAAACATAAAGATGTAGATTGAGATCGTCGAGAAGTATTATCGTCAGCTATAAAACATATAAAGAAATGGTGAATTGCATACGTTTTTAATTATCAAGGGTTTTTTTAATTTACGCTTTCACTGTTCTTTAAATCTTATGGGAATGATGTCATGGGGATAACAACTGGGAAACAAATAAACACTTCACCCCTAACTTTAAGCATATATTAAAATCAGAATAATGCCGTTATTTGTTTTACATAAATAAATACATTATATGGCCAAAAGTGACCAGTCACTTGCGATTTTTGACGTTTTGTTAGATATCTAGAAAAATACATGAGGAATTAACCTGAAATTGCAGGTGTGTAAACAGTATTGTATAGGTCATATATTTCCGCGAAGATTTTTTTCCCAAAACCCCATAGGGGACTGTCAAAAAATTGAAAAAGAATGAATATCTTTTGGATAACCCTGTAAAAACTAATGGAGCAAAAGCGTTTAAACTCGAGATTATTAATAAGTGGTTTATTGTAATAAACTGTGTTCATTTTTATGAGGATAGCATGTATACTCATAGAGAAATTAAGGTTTTTATAAAAACAGTCCCAAATTTCGCCAAGTTCTTTGCTTCTAATTTGCAGAGTTCTTAATATAAAAACAAGTTCTTTTCTGAAAATATGACGAACAACATTGTACATAATACCCCACAATCAGAATGAAAAAATAATAAAAATTGGATGAAAAATGAGCAGGTTTACTAAAAAATGTTTCACTGCGCATGCGCGAATGCAATCAAAATATAATATGCATAATGTGTTATCTAAATATATAGAGCAACTTTTGTAAAAGTCTCAAAAACATACTTTGAAATGTTTGATAATAATCGTTTATAGAATAAGCTCAAAATCCGTTGTTCCCAAAATGAAGCAAAAACATAAGGGGTTGTATCCATATATCTATTGATTAGTGTTAATTTAGCATACACAATATTGCACGTAATACTGTATTTGGATAATGGAAAAAATGAATACAGTTTATTACAATAAGCCACATATTAATAATCTCGAGTTTAAACGCTTTTGCTCCATTAGTTTTCACAGGGTTATCCAAAAGATATTCGTTCTTTTTCAATTTTTTGACGGTCCCCTATGGGGTTTCGGGAAAAAATCTTCGCTGAAATATATGACCTGTACTATACTGTTTACACACCTGCAATTTCAGGTTAATTCCTCATGTATTTTTCTAGATATTTAACTAAACGTCAAAAATCGCAAGTGACCGGTCACCTTTGGCTGTAGATAAAATAAAAATAAGAAATGGGACAGGTTATTAAATTAAGTAACAAGAAATTTGGATACTAAATTTATTTTAATGTTTCATAAATGCTTATTTTCCTAACATAATCATGTATCAAAATTAAATTAGTATCTTTGTTTGTTATGTGGAAAAAAATAGATAAAATGTAAATAAAATAGCAAAAATGTGGGAGAAAAAAATTTGCCACCGAAAAAGATTTGTTTAGCAGGTTCAGTAAACATGACATTAAAGAAATATAATGAAATACTTAAAAAATTAAAACAAAAATTTTTTATCAGAAGCTTTTATATTCACACTTTCCTTTTCATAGTATAGACTTTTTTTCCCCTCCTTAGCAAGTTCTTTATCTTTATCTCACTATTAGATTGCTTCTGTATGCATATAATTAATAAAATTTCCTCTTTATAAGTATAGATTACGTAGTTTAAATTTTTTGAGTAAATACTGTATTTACTTGCATTTTAGTCATTCTTGCATAATAGTCGCATGTTAATTTTAAAAGCGAAAAATTTGCCAAAATAGTATCCTGTGTAAAAGTTATAGTCTATTTTTCTTTATATAATTACAATATTATTCATCATCTGAAAATCATTTAATAAACTGCAAAAGAGCTTTTCATAAAAAAATGAAAAAAAACTTACATCATCTGCGAGGGGGAAAAATTATTTCGAAATTCCAATATTTCATAAAAGTTTTATTCAAATGAGTACTAACCAATAAATAAACAAGGTCAACAACACACACACTGCAACCAGTCGGTAAATAATGAATTTTCTTAGCACAAGGTTTTAATTTTTATAAACCTCTATATTTTTTTAATATGTACATGTAGAAAATAGCGTATCAGATTTCCTTGTGTAATAGTAGGGATGCACCGAATATTCAGTATCTATTCGGCCTATTCAGCCATGTTACCGATTATTTGGTTTGGCCGAATATCAAACTATTCGGTATGCTGAATATTGAAATATTCGGCCTGTAGCGAAGCTTTGGATTTTGTACATTTGTGTTGAATTTTTCCGATGGCTGTAAGAGTTGATAACGAAGTGAAACAATATTAACAGAACGAATTAATCCATATTGCAGATAGAGACAAGCCGAATGTTACAACTAATTCTTTATTGACCAAATCGGACACCAGGTTCGGGTAGTTTTTTTTTGCAAGGCGAGCCCTCGGCCGGAGCCGGGCGTTGGAGAGAGAGTCTCACTACATTCTTATGCTCAGAGCATGCGAGTTCAGAAGATAGTCTGACTCATAAAACACTTTCTCGAAATCTGGAGTGTTGGCAAGCTTACATACACAATTTCGCCAAATATATATACTATATGGCGAGATTAAAGAGAGGAAGACATGTGGTCAAAGTACAATAATTGAAATTGAATGGGGAATGTAGCAGATTAATAAGAACTATTTAACGCCAGATGATTACTTAGTAATTATAGCACATAAACCGCAAAAGGACATTCGATAGGTTTGCCAAAGTTCTCATGGGATTGAAGCGGCCGAAGCGCCCGTTAATAAACAAAACAAAATAAAGACAGGGTTAATAACTGAAATGACTAATATCTTACATCTGGACCAACGGCTAAAAATGTAGAAGTAATATGTCTGACTAATATCTGCATATCATCAAAACTAAGGCAGAAGGATGAAAATTAGAATCCAGTTATTAGGCGAGAAAAGGAAATGATTTCTTTTCTTTTAACTGTAGTGCGCTGTGGTTAAAATATTAAAGAGACTGAGAATTGAATGCTTAATTTATGAAGGGAAAAGAGTGCTAAAAACAGATTGAATCCGATTGCAGACAGATAATTAAATTTAAGAATTTAAAAAAATGTAATTTTAAAGGGGGGAAAGAGGAAAAGTCTTAATATTAATATGTGAAGGTAGGCGCCTTCACATATATCTCCCCAACAGCCGAAAAAGAACGAAGTGAACCGCGAGAGAAAAAAAAAGTTACCGCATGTCTTCCCTCAAATACATTACACATAAAGAAAATATGTAAAAATGTAATATTTTGTAGAGGGAACCCGGTGACCAACAGTTTATAAACATATACAGCAATACTAAATATGTAAGGAACAAATAAATCATGTCTCATATAAAAAGCATGCCTATAAGCATGACAAAGCAAGTTGGTACCAAAGACTTGCCAAAAATAAAAAATATTGAAATTTTTTTGAACTGCAGTTAATACTTCTGGACAGCTGTTTTCTTATTTTCTTCTTATTTTTTTTTAACGTGTGCACACCATTATTTTTTTTATAAAGTTCCAGAAGATTTTAATATATAAATTGCTTGAACTTTCACTGCAAGCAAGAGCAATTTCCACAATTGCTACAAATGTTGGTCATACTCCAACTTATAAAAATATTTTGAGACATGAACTGTATATAAATACAAAACATTACATAATATAGTAAATATAAAATTGTAACCTTTTCAGCACTAGTTGTGACATCTCTAGTTTTTAAAAGTAATGTACCTAGTAAAAGGAGAGGAAGATGGAGGTAAATTATTTGTTAAAAGTTGAAAGTTGCCATCCTTTTATCTTGTAACCAAAGACTGAATGTGTTTTACTGAGAACCTAATTTAACTAAAGTGTATTTTAAAACATATTGCACTCCTATAAGGTATAAACAAGATGTAATAAGAACTTTCCAGAGAAAGTACCCTTTACAAAAATGGTAAAAAAATGTACAGTAAATTTAATGAAATTTAATAAGCATTATACAACAGGTGACACAAAAGTATGTATGTGTGTGAATGTAGTCATAAATAACACCGTTTGATGTTACGACTGGTTTATACCAGTAATAAACCACATGTGTCAATGAGCATAACAAAAACCAAAAAAAAATAATGCACACCTGTGTACTGAGTGATTGGAAAATCGTGCATAAGAAAACTACCTTATCACGTGAAATACCTTGAATAGCCAAGAAAGGTACCGAATGAAAAAAAATAAAAGTAAAGTGTAATCCTGTAAAGTTACCAAAAAAGGAAACCCTTTTTTTTGTTACCGATTAAATTAAAATAACACTTAACTAAAAGGTCAACAGATTTCAATCATATGCCATGTTAATGTGAAAGAAGTGTACATTTCCTACCTTTTTTTTTTTTTACGGAAAGAAATATCAATAATGCGAAACTAACAAAAAAAAACTGTTATTTATAATGTGTAACTACCATTAAAAAAAAAAAATGCTGCCTAAAAATGAGCAATCCCACGCGCAGTACCTATGATTAACCATTGTATATAACCTTTGTAGAAACCTTTGTATAGAGTATCTGCCTGTAAAATTGCACAAACGAAAAAAAAACTGAAAGAATATTCACTAATGTTGAACAAGACAAACTTTTAAGTTTAATACCATTGTAAATTATAAACATCAGTAAAATACCTAACAGATGCAACAAGCGCTTATTCTTTTTTTTGTTTTTTTGAAAAAAAAGGAAAGCATGTGTGACATAATAAAATTAAATGCTGACTACAAAAATAATATGTGTGTAAATAAACGTGGAAAAAGTTTAAATAAATTCCCTCAATGTGAAAAAAGAAACTTTTGTTATAGAACCAAAAAAAACCAAACAAACAAAGAGCAAACGTGTGCAATAATTCCAAAGAACCAAAGAAGTGCATCACTGTGACCTCAAGTGTAAAATTGTAACAATGAACCGAAGAAATGTGTCACACTGACCTCAAGTGTAAATAAATAACAATGAACAAAAGAAGTGTATTAATGAAGTAAAATGCCTAAGTGTTTTGAAAATCAGTTGTAAAAACAGTGACAATTAGTCCCTGATGCACGCAAAGAATTGACAAAGCAATGAACTCGTGTAAGGGTTTTTTTCTATGAACTAAGATAAACTATGAACTACTGTGTGTGTTAACTATGAACAAAAATTCTCTACATGCACCAAGCACCAAACAGCAAAATGTAACTGAAGAGAAAAAAAGTGTACCGTATTTAAAAAAAAAATCGTTACCAAAGGGTTAAATTTAATTTTTTTTTTTTTTTTTTTTTACTGTAAATTTCATAAGATATTGCTGCATTCGTTGAAAAAAAAATATATCTATCTCTACTCAAAACGCATCAGTGTAAAATTGACAGGAGCCATACTTTTACGTTAAATACACAAAAAAGGAACAGGAGTGTTACCGCAAAAGATAAACTGTCTCTTGCAAAATATAGAAAAAGAAGTGTTGTTTACCAAAAAGAAATCCTTAAAATCCTGACATATGAGTGTGAAAGAAAAAAGAAATTTCCCTCGATAACCAGTGAGAATCAAACACAGTAAATGAAATTTGCCACAAAAAAAAAAAAAGGATATGTAAAGGTTTTAGTTTTTCTGAATTTTCATGTATAGACCATCTGTGCATTTATTAAAATTTAACACCTGGCCAAAATATTAAAAACATCTACTAAGAAATTGCATACGCTTTAATATAGTGTGACAAGACACCTTACTAGATCTGCCACCTTCAAGTAAGATGTATCTAATGAAAGTGTTAAAAAAAATGTTGCATGTTAAAAGTAAACAGATTCGAAATGTGTGTGTAGCTTAACATGTCATGTGACGGATAACTCTTAGTAACTTTAAAATCTTTGTACATAGACAAAGTGATGGTGTCATTGATATGTTATGACATTATGCAAACACATAAAATAAATAAAAACAACTCTGTTAAAATTTAAAAATAAAAAAAAAACTGATAGAACATTTTAATATCGAAACATGGTGTAAAGTTTAAAAGATAGAAAAGTAACAGGAAAAAAAAACTGTATGTGTGTGAAGGGAGGGGAAAAAGAAACCTCAAACTCATGAACTAACATTTTTTATGCATTTGCTAACAAAATATACGGACAGTATGTGTGGGATAACCCAAAACACTAACATACGAGTGAGATTCAATTACATAATTAGTGTGTTAATCACCAAAATGTAATGAATGAGGGTTAATAAAGACAATGAACTCCGTGTAATGTGTGAAAACTCTGGTTATACTCTAAACCAGCCAGTGTGTATTACTCAATGAACTACTTGTGAGAAAAAAAAAGGAATACTGTCGAATAGATCGCAAGCAAAGTACAATGTGTAAAAGCAAATGAACAAAATATGTAAATCAACACATGAACTAGTGTAATGTATGTATATGAATGAACAAAATTGTATTCTAACTGAGCAAATTTTGTGTAACATAAATAAATATCCAACACATGAACTACTTGTGAAAAGAAAAAAAAAAGTTGCATAAATGGTTAACTAAGGGTTAAAAATTAAAATAAAGGTGTATTTGCCAACGTTATTACTGTATCACGTTAAAAAGAAGTGTACATAAAGGTACGAGTGCACGACAGATTGCATAACTCTACGCTAAACTGTAGCAGTTATGCCAAGCCAATATGTTCCAAGTAGAAGGTTGGAAAAGAGAAAAAAAACGAATAGCAAAATAACAAGCGTTATACTTTATGGTATATGAGTGTATGTATCCGTCACAAGACAACTGTGAGACTATAACTCACTAATTAAAAAATTAAAATGTGAGAGAATGCCAAAGAATTAGTTTAATGACTATATGGGAATAGCTTTTTTTTTTTTTAAATAAATAAAGTGTACATAACAGCTCACATTATGCATTTAAATAAATTTTATAAAAACAACATTTTAAACGATATCAAATATCATGTCAGTTATAATAAAATACCTTATGTTATAAATAAAATAGCAACGAGTCAGCATCCGCGCGTAAAGAAACAAAATTAACAAATGTGTAAAAAAATACCGTCTAGAAATTAACTCATACATGTAAATTTAAGATGCATGTGCAAATATTGTATTGAATTACATTATGTAAAAAAAATTCAGTAACATTCCGAAAATAAAAAAATGACAAGGCAACAAAAAATACGCAAACTTTAAAATAGTGTAAAACTATGTATTTGTGAAAATGTACACTAATGTTGAGAAAGTATGTAAAAAAAAAATGTACAAGCACACAGAATCATGACCATGTTTAACCAAGGTGAGTGTCATAAAATTATTACAAAACAAGACCATATGAAGTGCAAATGTAAATATGTGTGTGTGTGTAGTACCAGGTTAAACTTGAAATCATAAAAATGTGTACATGAGATTAAAAAGAAAATGATGAAGGCAAACATCTAACTTCACTATCTGCCCATAGTAAGCTAGAGTGGGGGGAAAAAATCATGAACGGAGTATCAAATAGTATGAGAGATACGTCATTATGCATTTAAAAAAAATAAAAGAGCGCGAACGTCTTGTAAATTCATGTGAGGTATTGAACATTTGTATCATGTAAGAAACATATTCCACTTTTGAGAAAGTGGACGGCCGATCCACTTAGCCAAAACTGAAACATATACCTTTAATCATTGGGCTACTTCCGGATCATAGCGCAATGAAAAAAAAGCACTTACACAACACAGGACACAATAATTAAAAATTTACCTCAAGTAATATAATGACATGTAAAGTGTAGTGTGCGTGTAAATTGTGTGTGTATGCAGTAACAAGCATACTGATATCTAACACATGCATAAAATGTTTACAACTCATGTTATAAAAATTTTTATAAAGTAGCAATAGAAATCAAAAGGAAAAAGGGACTTTTTTTATGAAAAAAAAATTTAAGATATGATGACTCGAGCTATATTTTAAAACGAAGGAGCCTAACTTATGCTATAGAAATAAATTAATGAGACGTGAATAAAAATGTATAAAATCCGTGTAAATTGGACTATGAGAGATGTATATAAACAGAACAGTGTACTGTCTAGATCGCAAATGTAATTTTCTCAAATTAGTAGCAACCAGCTGAAAAAGATTAAATACTGAGCAAATTTAACTGCCATTACTGGTCCTCTCATTGGTTACCCATCCTCTCTCTTTTTTTATATATGTCACTAGTGCTTATCCTTAAGTGTAAAAGTTGCAAGACGTATACTTATATACTTTAATAATATTAAAAGTTTCATATCTTATTGATATGGATGACTGACAAAACATATAATATACACATAAAAAAACATATAATATACACATAAAAAAAAACATATAAAATGTTATATATAAAAAGAAATTACCTGTAGGAAGTGCTACCACAAGAAATATATTAAGCACAACAAGTAAGAAGAAAAAAAAATCAAAAATAATATCAGTCCAGTACCAGTTTAAGCTTTTTCATTTTTTACCTCATTTTTTTGTGTCAAAATTACATTAAGCTCTGTGAAAAAATTACCTTAAGTTATTTTATTTATCTTTTTTTACACTATGCCCCTTTTTTTATCTAGCAATGTTTTCACCATCAGACTGCCTGATTACAACAGGATTGCTGAGTTTTGAAAGTACACGAACCAAAATAATAAAAACTTTGTGATCATAATAGATAACATTTTTATATAAAATGCAATGTGGCACATATTTGTTGCAGACGCATAATGTCTAATAGGGAAGAACTGCGACCAGCGCCAAGATGTAAGAAATTAAGCGAGAGCAACCATGTTCAGCAATCCTAGGCCAATAGAGATAAGAAAAACAACATCTCATCTCAGAATTGCAACATTGTGTCACACCGAAAAATATATATAATGAATTAAATAAGAATCGGAAATGTGAAAAGAAAGAAAAAAAAATATTTTGGACAATCTTTTATCTAAATTTTAAAAACTTTGAAACTGAACTGGATATGAAGTGCATCCCTAGACATACAAAATCTTAGCTTGCTACTAATAAAAAAAAAATGCTTAATTTTTAGTAAGAAGCCATCAAAACTAATATATATAGATATATATTAAAAGACCAATATAATCCAGTCATGAGGATTTTTTTTTTTTACATATTTTTTTTATCTCACTATATATATAGCAAAATCAGTCCTCGTAACTAAAACATCATTATTTGAAATACTTTAATATTTTCAATATCCACTGCACAAAAAGGAAAAGTAGAAAAAATTTTTTTAAACAAGCACTGTCTACTCTGTATTATTTAGTAGTTAATATAAAAGTATAAATCAACACTTACCATAAGACACTACAATGAAAAGGCAAATTTAAAAAAAACCTTTTTTTTTTGTGAGTAAATAACTCTACACAAATATGTAATTTATGTACAAAACACAATACCTTTTAAAACCTAGAAACATGTAGCCAACTTAAAAAATATATATATCATCATTAAAAATTTAGTTAGCAGAAAATTTATTTTCATCACAGCGAAGAATTTTCTTTATCCACCAATAAATGTGTTTGTAACAAACCAAACATTTAAAACAAACACATCCCCTTAATATAATCTAAAAAAATGAATTTGATTTTTTTTATCTATATTTATCAAAGTCTAGAAAGGTAATCTCACACAATATGATCTATATTTGAAAAATGGCTCTTCAAAAGTTAACTCTTCAAACACTTAAAGCAAAATAAAACTTACCTTGAGCAAACAAGGAAATGTTATAAGTAAAGACATAATAATGTAAGAAAATAATAACTGAAATCAAAACATATGTGTGGGTTTTTTTATGCAGCAGCAGGAATACTCTTTTCTTAAAAAATATGTTTAGGTATATCTGCGTATAGTTGAATGTGGAGTTCACCTAAATATTCATTACTTATATTTTATCATTTTACTTTTTGTTCTAAGGAAACTGCATGTTAACTGTCTTTCTTTGAACAAGAAACTTAAACATTATTATTATTTTTTTAAGTTCCTTGAAATGCAATAGAATACATGTAGATCCATGAACACGCTTTCTTCATAGAGTTACTGGGGAAGGAGAAAAAAATTTCTTTAATGTAGAAGAACAAATCATTTTTACTGTTCTGTTTCTTCTTTTTTTAAAAAATAAATTCGGCCGATACAAGACATAGTCTGGAATATCTTAGAAACTCTGATCCAGCTGCGTAAATCAGCATAGGAGAAACAGAAGAGGAGAAGAAAAACAAAAACAGGCGATGGAGGATTTATGACTCATTCCGAAGGCGCTCACGTATTTTCGGTATCGGCAAGTCTTTTTTTTTTATGCCGGTCGAAAGGATGGCGGTTATCGGCTAGTTGTGACGGAAGCTGACGGCATGACGATATAGAAAAACCTCGGTGAACATTGTGTTGGGAAACGCTTTGCAGAGAATCTCGAGTCATTATTTTGATCGGAATTTATTTGTTGTAGCTGTGGTTATTTCAGGAGAGAGAGAGTGCAGAAATTCACCGCAATGAGCATAGTTCAGAATTTTGCAGGCTTGATGATGTTAGTTGATAAATTTTAACATTTTTTTTTGCATTGTGTACTCCTGTACACGACAACATCAGGATGCAGAAAAGTCAAGTCAATTGATGAGCATCGAAAGTTTCCACCAAATACTTTTAGGAAATCGATAAATTATAGTCTATTATACCGTAAAAAATTTCTCCTCTCTCCAACTGGAACTCGCTTGCGCCTGAACGGCACCAATTGTCTGTAGCGAAGCTTTGGATTTTGTACATTTGTGTTGAATTTTTCCGATGGCTGTAAGAGTTGATAACGAAGTGAAACAATATTAACAGAACGAATTAATCCATATTGCAGATAGAGACAAGCCGAATGTTACAACTAATTCTTTATTGACCAAATCGGACACCAGGTTCGGGTAGTTTTTTTTTGCAAGGCGAGCCCTCGGCCGGAGCCGGGCGTTGGAGAGAGAGTCTCACTACATTCTTATGCTCAGAGCATGCGAGTTCAGAAGATAGTCTGACTCATAAAACACTTTCTCGAAATCTGGAGTGTTGGCAAGCTTACATACACAATTTCGCCAAATATATATACTATATGGCGAGATTAAAGAGAGGAAGACATGTGGTCAAAGTACAATAATTGAAATTGAATGGGGAATGTAGCAGATTAATAAGAACTATTTAACGCCAGATGATTACTTAGTAATTATAGCACATAAACCGCAAAAGGACATTCGATAGGTTTGCCAAAGTTCTCATGGGATTGAAGCGGCCGAAGCGCCCGTTAATAAACAAAACAAAATAAAGACAGGGTTAATAACTGAAATGACTAATATCTTACATCTGGACCAACGGCTAAAAATGTAGAAGTAATATGTCTGACTAATATCTGCATATCATCAAAACTAAGGCAGAAGGATGAAAATTAGAATCCAGTTATTAGGCGAGAAAAGGAAATGATTTCTTTTCTTTTAACTGTAGTGCGCTGTGGTTAAAATATTAAAGAGACTGAGAATTGAATGCTTAATTTATGAAGGGAAAAGAGTGCTAAAAACAGATTGAATCCGATTGCAGACAGATAATTAAATTTAAGAATTTAAAAAAATGTAATTTTAAAGGGGGGAAAGAGGAAAAGTCTTAATATTAATATGTGAAGGTAGGCGCCTTCACACGGCCGAACCAAATATTTAAAAAAAAAAACTTTTAAAACATATTTTTTAAAACCTTATACAACTTCTACGTTTAACAGTCAACTTATAAAGATATTTAGAATAATTAGAAACAGAATCATATTTAAATAAAAGAGAATGTTTTTACATTATTTATTTGCTGTTTGTTAAGTATTGTTTAAGAAAATTAACCAATCACGAGGAGTTTCATAGGAATTAATTATGTACAAATGCAAGTTCTTGAACATTGTCCAGTGAATAATCTGTTTCTTTCTAAGATTTTAAGAACAACGTTTACAATCTCTGAAAATGATTGCCCACTCCAGACACCGATCTAGGATGCATTTAATAACTTCCTTGCTTAATAAAAGGGAGTAGAACAGTTATTCTTGCTAAGTTGACACTGTATAAAATTTGAATAGATTGTATTATTTATTTACTTTATTATTTATTACTTTAGTCTTAATTCCTGACAAACGATTTTGAAATGTTTGCTTTAGGATTTAAGAAAATTTTATTCATTTGTTTTAATTCTGAGAAGCCATGAAATAAAATTTTATTAATTAAAAAAGTTTTAGAATTATCCTCTTCTTAAATAATTCAAAGCAGATTTTTTTCAGCATGAAGTTTACTTGAAAAAAGCTCTTGTTTATTAGATTAAAAGTTTGTTTTAAATATTATGTAAAATTGTTTTAAAATTTAACATTTTAATGCCTTTAAACTTAAAAATATAAAAGTATTTGGTATTCAGCCGAATATTCAGTATTCGGCCTAGCAGTTACTATTCGACTAGCCAAATATTCAGTATTCGGTTTGCCTGTAGGCCGAATATTCGGTATTCGGCCAAAATCACTATTCAGTGCATCCCTATGTAATAGTAGCAGGTAGATTTTTACATTTAAAAAATCGATATTTAACATGGTGAAAGAATGCAACTATTACAGAAAGCACTGTACAGGTATCCCTTGACTTACGTAAATTCGCAGTTTTACGTAATAAATCTCGAAAATTACATTTATGAACACACTAGCATGTGTGATATGTATTTACATACTTTTGATAATTATTTTATAAATAAAATATGCAGATAAAAACAACTACCAGAATATAGATTTATATATTAGTGAAAGTTATATTTTTATTGGGATATACAATCAAATCTTTAATGAAACAAAGTCAAATCTAATTAAAATGAGACAAAATCTGGGGTTAAACCGTAATAATTATGTTAGCTGAATTCAAACTAGAACGAAAGCTAATTTTAAATTTCAATGAAGAGGAATGAATGTTTTTTTTCTTCTAGCTTGACCTCTTCGTTTAATGTAGATTGAAAATTGTATAAATCAATTCATCATATATATATATATATTCATAAATAAGATACTGTACTAAATTCTATAATTTTTGGCTATAGGCTCAATGTTAATTTTCCTCCATTAAAGGATCATTATTTCCCGTCTCCCTCCCTAAAAGACCACTTTTCAACTTTTCAGTCGAAGAGTAGGATTACTTTCCTTTGCATGGGGAAATCTAGAAATTCCACTTCTCTCTGGAAAACACACTCAGCTAAGTCTACTTCCTTAGACCTGGCGAATCAAGGTCATCTTCCCCCTCCCCCCACATTTAGGAAAAAGCTGGTTCTCGTGCATTATCGCATTTAATGTTGCTAAGGTTATGGAGGGATAGTTGGTGTTGGTGGGAGAATGGCTATTGTCGCCTTACCTGGAATTGGCCGAGTAACAAACACATGTAAAGTGCAGGAGTCTTTTTCAAGACAGAGAAAGGGTGGTGTTTCAGATTCCAGTTTATATCAATTCTTTTGCTTTTCTTGGGAAGATTGCCACTTGTTGTTATCACCTCAGTTTTGTTTAACAGTGAAAGTTATAACACAGTGCATATTCCCATCGAAGTGCATATCACATTTTTCTTGCTGTGTGCTTAATATATCAATTTAGATGATGTCTAAGAGAATTGTGTTAACTTTGGAAGACAAAGTGAAAATTTTAAGAGCACACGAGAATGGAACATCAGAGAGGAAATTGCGGCACATTGTAATTGTAGCAGAACGCAAATAAACAATACGTTGTAAGAGAAAGATTTTCTGTTAAAAGAGTATGAGGAATTCAAATCTTGCGGAATTAAAAGAAAAGGGAAGGAAAAATTTAGCGAGCTTAACGAAGCTGCATTGCAGTAGTTGAAGTGTGCAATGACAAAAAATATCCCATTGAGTGGAGCTTTGTTGAAAGAGAAGGCCATTCAAATTGCAGAAGCTATAGGGGGAAAATATTTTTGTGCCAGCAATAGGTGGCTAGAGAAGTTTCGTTACAGAAACAACATTGTCTTCAAATCTATTTGTCGAGAATCGGCCGGTGTAGATTAAGAGATGTTAGTGGAGTGGAAATCTCATCTTCCATTGATTCTTGCAGGATACTCTGATCGTGACATTTATAATCTGGATGAGACTGGATTATTCTTCCACGCATTGCCCACTAAAACTCTTATGGGGGAAAACAGATGAAGCAAAAGGAGGGAAACAGGCCAAATAGCGACTTACTGTGGCCCTTTGTGGGAATGCCGCTGGAGAGAAAGAAAAATCAGTCATAATATGGAAGGCTCAAAAGCCTCATTGCTTTACAAATTTTATGTGACAAAAATAGGAGTGATTTGGAAATCTAAGAGAAAGGCGTGGATGACATCCACCATTTTCGAAAATTGGCTACATGACTTTGACAAAAAGATGGCCAAACAGTGCAGAAACATTAATTCTTTATTTTGGACAACAATCCATGTCACTTATATAATGCACAGCTGAAAACTATGAAATTTCAATTTCTTCCTCCTTAACACGACATCCAAAATTCAGCCCTTAGATCAGGGAATTATTCACTGTTTCAAGCTGAAATACAGACGTTTTGTTTTACGAAAGTTCATTTCGCTAATAGATGAGACCAAAAATGCGTCCGACATTGGGAAATCCATCAATGTACTTGATGCTATTCGATTAGTAACATGTGCATGGGATAATGTAAAGAAATAAACAATTGTCGATTGTTTCAGTACTTGTGGACTAATCAATGTATCCATAGAAAAATCCATTGATGATATGAGTGCTTTAGAAGATGAAGTGATTCAGCTATCAAACGCAGCTGAAGTTCATTATAACCACAAATCATATGAATATGAGGAAGCTCTGGAGTATTACAATGACTTATCTGAAGACAAGGAGAATCGTATTATAGAAAATTTCAACAAAGTTAAGACTTTAAAATTTTTATATTTAAAAATAAATACAATCATTTAGAAAAATGAATGATACTACAGTCGCGATTTTAAAAAATCTACTTTTGGGAGCCCATTTTGATTCAGATGACAAGCTTCTGCCAGTTAAAAGTTTCTATTTCATGCCAAGAAACACTTGTTGAAATCAATAGATTGATAAAAAGTTTGATACCCGTTAAAGTTGATACTAAAATAAATAATTTGTTTAAAGAGATCAAAGAATGTTTAGAAGCAAAAATTGTTAATGAGAAATTGTTAAAATCAAAGCAAACTACAATTAATTTCTTTTTTAAATCTGGATAGACATAAAATATAATAAACTAATTCTGTAATAATTTTTTTTTAGTATGTATTTCATAAAACTTTGCTTTACCCATCACCTCTATTCAGAGACCACCCCTCTGAAAGACCGATTTTTTATGGTCTAATAGGTGGTCTCCTTAGAGAGGTTTTACTGTATATATATGTAACAAATATTGCAGTTTCTTACGAAATTTTACTTAATCAATTTAGAAATTCGACTTACATAAAATTCAAGTTACATAAAAGTTTGCGGAATGCATTACTTATGTAAGTCGGGGGATGCCTGTACTTATGAAGTACTTTCTTTTTATTTAACTCGGTATCTTTTGCCAATTGCAGCAGTTGTAGATGAGAATATGAATGTGAATTTATTGATTGTGTTAAACCATGAATTACTTTTGCTGTTAATTTTGATGGGTATTCTGGATTATATTGTTGACAGCTCTCTTGAGAATTTGTTATAAGGATTTTCTGTTTTTCCACAGGTTTGTATTGATTTCTTTCCCTTAAATAGATTTCCTTTGCCTAAGACTCACAGAGGTTGACTGCAAGGAGGACAAAGGGCATGTCCCCCCTCTGGAAATTTCCAGTTGGGGCAACCCTCCCCTCACACTGAAAATATAAAATGAATAATGGGAGGCCTGTACCCATTTCATCAATTAACTTCTGTAATATCAGTGATCAATTGCGACCTTCCATCATACACCCCTGAAATTGTAAAAAGTCAGTGCCTTTGCTTAGTCTTCAATGTATAACAAACTAGCTAAAGTAACCGGAATTTTAAGAATGTTTGTTTTTAAAAATCAATTTTGAAAAATCAACATTTGCGTATTAATTTATGTAATTTCTCTTTTTTTTTTTTTTTTTTTTTTCCTTTAATCCAGACAACAGATTACCTACTTGCTTAGTAAATATAATTTGTGATGTGGATTGACACTGAGATTAAAACCTTTTGATGAAAAGTTGTTTCAGAGTTTCTCGTTATTTAGATATTTTTTTTTTCATGAAATTTTTCTTTAGAAAAATTTCAAGTACAAAAATTTTAGGAATTTTATTTTTAAAAATTCTAATGTACACACATACACACACGTATGTATATGTAACAGATTTAAAAATGGCGAAAACAAATTCAGAGGACCTAAAATGTTAAAATATGCCAATATCCATGTTTCAATATTCTTTTTCAAACTCATATGATAATATATATTTACCTGCTGACACCCATTACATTTCCAATATGACGTAATATTCACTTTTTTTTAAATTCGTCAAACTATTTATTTCATTTTTCCCATGGAAATCTTGCAATAGAAAAGTAATTGCTGTGGTAATAATTTGATTTTTAATTGTTGGCAACTGCTATAACGAAAAATGTTTAAATTTGTTAGGAAAATGCTGGATTTTATTAATTAAAAATTAAGTATAAATTATTTCGATTTTGGACGACTTTAGTTGCCTCGGCCGTGTTTTAATACACATATACGTAACATTTCACAATTCTGGCTTCCAAACTGTGGGTTTGTATAGAATTACAGACAGACAGACAAATTTTCATTTGTATACATTAGATATTTCAGATGAAAATTTGCATCAAAACTATGTAATATTTAAACTCTTGCAAAATCATGTTCTGATACCTTTCTAAACAAAAAACAAGAATTTCCCCTTTATACTGGGTGATCCAAAAGTCAGGACAAACTTTGAAAATGAATAATTCGAAAAGGAATCAAGATAGAAAGATACGGTTTGCACCAAACAGATGGAAAAGAAACCGGGTTTTGTGTGGCATTGAAAAAAAAAAAGTTCTGTTGGCGACTAACAGATGGCGCTGTCGGATTTCTGATGTAGGACGCAGCAAACGATATAAAAGGAGCAACTGCAGCAGGTAAGGGTAGTCGAAGCTTGTATGCATTGAAATGCTGTACATAGATGAGAAAGCCCTCTTAGTTAAACTGTATTATAAGAATTTGGAAAGTGCCACTGCGGCATTGCGCGCATATCGCTACATGAAGGGTATGCGAGATAGCAAAGGACCAATAACGGTTTCTGCTTTGAACAAAATGATGAAGAAATTTGAAGCTACAGGTTCTTTGGCGTCACGTCAAAGAAGTGGACGTCCCTCAATAGCCGCTGCTGTTGCCATGACAGTGGAGCAGATGGTGCAATCCATTTCGGCAGCTGCTGCACATGGGGAGTGCAATGCTCGAGAAGTTTTGAGGTAGACAGGAGTGTCGTACGATGAGTGTGACTGGCGAGCAGTGTCTGGCGAGCAGTGCGAATAACTTTGCAACGGTATCCCTACAAGTTGCAACATAACTAAGAACTGAAACCTCCTGACTTCGATTCTCGTCGAGATTTTGCGAATTTTGTATTCAATAAGATGGAAGAGCAGCATGACTGGCTTCACACTGTGCTTTGGACAGATGAAGCGCATTTCACACTCTCTGGCGCTGTTAACACCCACAGTTGTCGAGTGTGGACCACAGAAAATCCACATGCATTTGTTGAGGTACCCTTTCAACAGCCTAAAGTGACAGTCTGGTGTGGCTTCACTGCTGATTTCATAATTGGTCCATTTTTTTTTCGAGGAAGTCACACAGACAAGTTTCAAAACAGTTTCTGTCTCTGGTCAGCGATATGTAGCACTGTTACAGAACATTATTCCTGAACTGCAAGCGCGACAGGCACTCCAAACAGTCACCTTCATGCAAGATGGAGCACCACCTCATATTGCTCTGCCTGTGTAATGCCTGCTACACTCAACATTTGGGGAGGGTCGCATTATCAGTCGCTACTTTAATCACGCATGTTCTCCAAGATCTCCCGATCTGACACCCTGTGACTTTTGGCTGTGGGGATTCTTGAAATCAAAAGTGTACCGCGACCAACCGGCATCACTAGCAGCACTGAAAGATGCCATACACCAAAATGTGTCTGCGTAAAAAACGATCATTCCATCTTTGTAAACCTAGAACTAGAAAATTTTATTCTGAGCATAGGCAGCCTGTACAGCCCTCCACATTCAGATTTTGAGGTGGACGTATAAGACTGGCTGCGCTCCGCACGCCAGAGTGAGTACCAGCTAGTCCTGGGTGACTTCAATGCACACGACCAGCTCTGGGGCTATACTCGTGACGACGACAGAGGACGGCTACTCGTAGACTCTTTATTAGCAAATAACTTGATTGTCTTAAACTCACCATCCTGTACACCAACCTATGAGTCTGGCAAAAGGGAAGGGCGTCCTGACCTCTCAATTTGTACACAACCACTATTCAGCTACTTTCGAGGATGGGATGTCTTCCCTGAGCTTTTCGGTGACCATCAGCCAATCGTAACAGATCTTTTGCTTCCAATCCCGATCCTTCCGAAACGTCGCTTCAGAACAAAAAATGTCCCATTCAACAAATTCATAGGCATGGTTGAAAACTTATGCTACTTAAATTCCGTAATTTTTTCTTCATTAGACTCACGTCAGGCCTTTGACCTGACCTACAAATCTTTTCAAAATATTATTCAAAATAGTGCAAAAGCATCCTTTAAACTAAAACCTCCATTCAGACAGATCAAGTTCTCCTGGTGGTCAACGGACCTTCGTTCTCAAAGAAATAAAGTAAAAGCACTTTATACAAGAGCTAAGAAGACGAACTCAGACTCTGTAGAATATCAAATTTACAAAAGAGAGCGTGCCAAATATCAGAAATTGATTCAAAGAGTAAAGAAAGACGCCTGGGTAAATTTTTGTAAGAAACAAACTGACCCATTTGGCAAATCCAAAAAACTGGCTTTTCAGGACTTTCAAGACTGTCAGATTAGCTATCTGCCGGACTCGTCATTCCCAGCTTCCAGGTCCTCTTCTTTGTTTACACTGACAGAAAAAATTTTTGGTGCATCACCGGGATCACCAGCTCAGCCAAATATAGCAACCTCACAACAAACTCACGCAGACCAACCTAACTTTACAATGAAAGAACTGCGAAATGCAATCTATAGCTTTAACCAAAACAAAGCTCCAGGTCCCGACAGAATAGACCATCGGATGATTAGATCTCTCTTTTCTAAAATCCCCTTAACTCTTCTAGACATGTATAACAGTGCACTTCGTTTAAACTATTTCCCGGAGGCCTGGAAGGTGGGCGAGCTCGTCTACTTCAGGAAAGAAGGTAGAACAGCAAATGAACACACCTCTTATAGACCAATAACACTACTACCGATATTTGGCAAAATCTATGAAAAAATGTTCTTAAGACGAATTAATCATTCACTAACTCAAAGTAACGCATTAACAGGCCTACAACACGGTTTTACTCAATTAAAATCGACCGAAACAGCACTAGAACAGGCATTATCTTACATAGATATTAACAAATCTAATAAAAATTATACATCTTTTATTTCGCTAGATTTTATGGGGGCTTTTGATAATCTCCCATGGGACCTAGCACTACAGGCACTACACCATTTAAACTTATCACCTCAGCTAATTAATGTAATTGCTTCCTTCCTGTCGGGCAGGCGGGCTCTGGTGGGCTGGCAGCTGCCAGATCTTTTGTATTTTTTCTCAAGGGGTTGTCCTCAGGGCTCCTGTCTGGGGCCATTTTTATGGTTGGCTCTCCTCGAGACTCTGCTGCGGACCTTCCTGTTTGAGTTCTGTGCGATAGTCGTATATGCGGATGATGTTTTACTTATAGTTTGGGGCCCAACAAGAGCGTTACTGAGCAGCCTGGTTTCCGCGAATGCGAAAGTCGCATGGAGTTTGCCATGTTCTAGCGGCTCAGAGAAGGGCACTTCTCCTGATCTCCAGAGCCTTTAGGAATACTTCAACCGCAGCACTTCAGGTCCTCACGGGTCTCCCTCCATTGGACATACAATTAGAAGCGGAAGCTGAGTTCGCTCGGATCACTCGCCTGGGTGCTTCTAATATTTCCTATTTTGCCCCAATGTATTCAACAAAATGTTCAAAGTATCAGATCTCTTCACTTTCAAACGGTATTAGTATTTGTGCAACAAAAGACTTTAACGGATCAACACACATCTTTACAGACGGGTCTAAAACAGAAGTAGGAACTGCGGCAGCTTTTTGGTTTTATAGGCAAAGCTCACACTTTTTTTCCTGCCGCGCAAGGCTTGATCCGGGGAACTCTGTCTTCCAGGCAGAGCTCTTTGCTATGAAGGAGGCGATTCGTTGGGCAGAAGAGGACTCTGACTCCCAATACTTAATTTCATCAGACAGTTTATCAGGTCTAATGGCCCTTTCAAAATTTGATAACAATAATCACTTAGTTCTAGACATAACCTTACTCCTTCAGTCCTCAGAAAAATCGTTCTTCTTTAATTGGGTTAAAGGACATTCTGGTATAACAGGCAACGAACTGGCCGATCAGCTGGCGAGGTTGGCAGTCGATGATTTAACTTTACCACTAACATTTCTTCCATTCCCACAATCAACATTGAAATTAGAACTCAAAAAACAAATGCTACACCGATGGCAACAACGTTGGTCTACAGTGCAGGTGGGTCAATACACGCGTGACTTCATACCTAAGGTCTCACAAAACATTTTCATAAGTAACAGATACCTGTATCTCTTTCTCACAAATCATGGACCCTTCCAACAACACTTATATACCATAAATAAACGAGACTCACCTCTTTGCATTTGTGGATCCTTATCAACATCATTACACTATATTTTACATTGCACATTAACGTCCCACTATCACGTTAAAAAGCCACAACAGATGACACTGCCTGACTGGCTAACTTACCTGCTCGACTGTCCAGTTCTCCTGCAACGTATAGCGGATTGTATGAAATTTTTAGAAGACAACGAATTTATATTTACCAATCCCCTCCCTTTCTGAGCTAGCTGAGCAAACTCATTGTTTTTAGCTCCCATTTCAGACAGGAGCACCTGTTTTGTACATAATGTAAATATTTGTTTTATTTCCTTTTTTTGTTTATTTAGTATTTTCATTATATGTATCAGCAAATGCATTTCACTTAAAGTTTTTCAGCTCTAAAATTAAAAAAACATGTCTTGTAATTGTTTATGCATGTATACAGCATAATGCAATTGCTGTCAATGTATGTACTGATGACACTTCTTGTGAGTTTCAGAGTCAAAAACAGCAAACTGAATTTATTTTTCTGTATGTTATTAACTGTTTTAAAACTATTGTCATTGTTAATGTATCTTACCATATGCAGTGGATTTGAGTCTCCCCCCGGGATTGCACTTATACTCTAAAGCGAAAGCTGGGTTCCCGGGGCGGTCATCCCTGTCATCTCTGCCATAACGCAAGAAATGCTACTAAATGCTGTGAATGGTATGGTGACTCGTCTCACAGCTGTACTTCTGAATGATGGACAGCACATTGAACATTTACTATAGCATTAATTAACTGTAATTAAGCTGACTTGTAAGTTGTCAACATTTTTTCATTTGTAAATCATCTTTTGGTGCAATAAAACACTACAGCGCCATCTGTTGGTCACCAACAGAACTATTTTTTTTTGTTGCCATACAAAACCCGGTTTCTTTTCTCTCCGTTTGGTGCAAACCGTATCTTTGTATTTTGATTCACTTTTGAATTATTCATTTTTAAAGTTTGTCCTGACTTTTGGATCACCTGGTACTTTACATGACAAACTTTTTCTGGTAAACATGTCATTTCTTTTATTTTTTCTCATTCTCTTTTTTAATCAAATATGTCACCTGAAACCATTTGAATGATGAACGCGTTAAAAATACATAATCTCTCATTTATGCACCACTTCTTTATATGACACTCTCAATTATATGTCTATTTTTTCATGTCGTATGTACAAGTTCACCCTAGTGAGAACAAGAACATAAAATTATGCATTCAGTATAGGTTATTAAAACACATTTCAACACTAACAGAATATTGTTAAGAAATTTAATTTTTTCATACAATGAAATGAGATACAGTAAACTCTGTATAAGGCGGAATCGGTCGGGACTGAGAAAAATTTCCGTGGTAGACAATATTCCGGCTTATGCAAAAAAGCTCCCCCACCCAAAAAAAAAAAAAAAAAAAAAAAAAAAAAAATCCCTGGAAGATGACGATCTTTTATTGATTCTCCTGACTAGAAAATCGGTTGAAAACTGAAATTCTGAAAGATCCTTTGTCTTTTTAAAGATAAATGAGAAACTTTATTCAATTTCTTAGTACTGCTGTAATACATTCATATTGGAAGTTTATACACACCAAAAAAAAAAAAAAAAAACCTTCGAGAATGAGGAAGAACGCTATAATTTTGAATTTGAGTACAATCTTAAAGTATAATATATTGTACTTTCGAAAATACGTAATCATTTTCATAAATGTTCATTTTACTAGAAATATTAACTTTTAGATGCAATTTTGCATATGAAAAAATGGCATAAGCATAAATTCCTTAAAATTTAAATTTTCTGTTCTTTTGAATTAACTTTTTTAAAAACTTACGGAATTTTAGCTAACATGCTCGACATTGAGTTATTTGACTTATCAGTTTTAAAGTTTAATAAACAAAACGCTTTTCATTTTTAAATTATCCTTTTTCCGCCTTATGCAAAATTTTGGTTTCGGTGGGAGCTTAAAATCCTTTCCGTTTCCGCGTCAGACAGATTCCGCCTTATGCAGCATGAATTAATGTAATTTTCTATGGGTTCGCCGGGACTTGAAAAAATTTCCGCGGTAGACAGATTTCCGGCTTATACAGAGTCCGCCTTAGACAGAATTTACTGTACCTGAATAAACAATTTTATAAACACAATTCAGTAAAAATCTATTTTCAGCAGTCCATATACAGCAATGTGTTTGAATTCATCCGTGCAACCGGGTGTCATACCTATAGAATTTCTGCACACTACTTAATATACTAAAAATTAGTTGCATTCAAAAATAAATACCACAGCTCAAAACTCACTTCCAGCAATTATCGATCATAGGCATCCTTGTAATCAAATTTTGTTTAGTGTCTCTGTAAATGAACAATAAATGCTGTGCACCGGATAATACAGTAGACTACCTCAAATGCCTAAAATCCACACATCATCGCAGATGTAAACAATGAAACTTTCGGTTCACATGTAGGGGCAAAATTACAGAGTTTTTTAGTTTTATATCATTCCGTATGTATTTTAATATGTAGTTAATATGTGTAAACTCGTGGTTTTTCATGAAGGAAGTATAAATTTATTTCTGAAAAAAATCAAGATAGTGCTGATATCATTGTTAATCACAATCTTTTTTACCAAATATATTTATGTATTAATCAAGCTTTTTTGGTTATTAAGACTGGCTAAACCTGAAATGAAATTCCTTATTTTATGATTTTGATGAGAATTAATAGGGTACCTTTAAGAGCAAAGTTTCATTGAATAATTCAAGGGAAATGTGTCTCATCTTTATTATGCATATTTAATGATACATTATTAATTTGAATTTTGCTTTTAATAATTTAATATTTTTTTTTTTTTAAATTATCTTACTTTTCATCAGTTTAGTTTATTACTTTAATTAATTATTTTAATATTTTACTATATTGAAAGTACAGTAGACTCCCTTAAATCCGCGACCCTAAAATCCGCGTATTTATTTTAGATGTAAACAATGATATTTACAGTTAAGTTGCAGGAACAAAATTCAAGATGGCGCCGAAATCAGCGACTACCGCAATGTTTTTTTTTACTAAATTTTTTGTTAATCATTCTCTTTTGGCTATTACAGCTGATTTATTACTAAATAAATTTACATTACTTTTGATTTTGATATAAATTAGCATATCTATATCAAAAATTCCAGGGTTCGAAATGGAAAAATCCACGAACCGGAACGCTATTTTAAAATTATTGTTCGCGGAATTTGTTTTTTAAATTATAGACAAATTTATTTCTAAACATACAAAGCAGTATAAGAAAAGCATTCAGGATTCTAAATAACAACAAAAAAAGTTACAGCGAGCGCAATAAGCTATATATACTGATAATAGCATTAACACTGTTCTCCTTGCTATCACTAGATGGCAGCATATGACTTTTGGAATCGAATTGAATCGATTTCATTCGTAATATTTTAATATTTTTTATTTTACACAATTATTTTAATAATTACTTACTTTTAAACTAATAAATTATTTTAATATTTTACTTATTTGAATGTTTCACTTTATTGTAAGCATTCATTATAATTTCCCTTGCTTAACTACCAATCAAATTAATGTTTCAAAAATGTAAACAAATCAATGATCAGAAATCTGCAAAATTCTAAAATTCGCACAACCTCTGGTCCCAAGCTGTGCGGATTTGAGGGAGTCTACTGTATTCATTATAATTTTGATTGCATTATTAAATTCAAATTACTGTTTAAAAAATGTAAACAAAGCAATGACCTGAAATCTTCAAAATTCTAAATTCTGCACAACCTCTGGTCCCAAGCTGTGCAGATTTGGGGGAGTCTCTGTATGTAGAAAATGTGTCGTAGTACACCTGATTGATCATCATGTTTGAAATTTGTAAAACATCATTATAATGTACCAAAAACACATTTTTTCCATTAATACAATGTAACGTATTTTTCTTATGTATCCCTGTAAATGAGCTATAAATGCTACTTTTTCTGTACTCTGCAGAAAGTATGTTGTAGTCCGTCTAAGTGATACATATCAGTGTTGCTATGTTTGAATTGTTGTAACACAATTAAAATGCACCACAAATGACTTTTACATATTGACCATAATGTAACAGAATTATTTTGCATGTCCTTGTAAATAAACTGTAAATGCTTCACACTTCATTTTTATTAGGAAACTTTCTATAATGAACCTCAGTGACATATAAAAATTACATGGCAATACAAGTGAGTATATTTATGAGAGTTAGAGCATGTCTAGGCTAACTGAATCCAAAAACACTTTTTTAACATATTGGAAAATGCTAAAAAGTGCACCATTAGTCCAGATAAAAAATGGTTTTATTGCAAGAGAAAATATATAATGCTGTTTAGTAAGAGTGGAAAAAAAGTCATTTTTAGGTATAATTTAAAAAATAATAATATTAATTTTAAATGATTTTATGAATTTTAAATAAAACAATATAATTAAGTAACAACACAATTGAATAATTTCCTGTATTGTTCCTAAGAACTGGGGGAATTATTTAATAATTCTATAATTTTTACAAACTCTTGGGTACGCAAGTTTAGAAATAATCATGATACAGGGGAGATATTTTATAAGAAATCTCTGGGCATAATTAAGAGATTTCTTAACATTTTAATAAATAATATTATCTGTTATATAGATGCATCATGATTGAATAATTTCCTATATTGTTCCTAAGAACTGGGGAATTATTTAATAATTCTATAATTTTTACAAACGCTTGCGTACATAGGTTTAGAAATAATCGGGATACAGAGAAGATATTTTATAAGAAATCTCTAGGCATAATTAAGAGATTTCTTAACATTTTAATAAATAATGTTATCTGTTACATAGATGCATTAAATATATATACATACATATGTAGTATTTCAATTTTTGAAATAGAACAAATAGATATTTTTCTTATGTGTTATAGATATTTAAAAATAATTCTTTAAAAGCAACATTTTTTCTCAGTGGCTAATTTCTTATGAATTGGTGAAGTACAAAAGGAAAAAAAACTCTTTTTAATTTCCATATTTTACAAAGTGGATCACGAGTATAAACTTAAAATAAATAAATAAAACCTATAAAAAATAAATTTTAATTAAAAAATAAATAAAATGCATTTTCTTATCGTATTGTTATTAGTTATTTATTGTGCATTTATATTTTTCTCAGCATAGATTTTCAGGCTAGATATTCCGCCGAATAATAATATCTGGCTATTGCCAGATATCTGCAGTATGTTCACCATATATTTGTTGCTAATTTAAATTCATTTATATCTGTTACAATGAAGTTTTATAAATTAATTATAAAAATTATTATATTTAACAGCTTAAAGCATAGAATTTTAGTCTTTTAAGAATTTATCCCAATTTATTGTACAAGTGCTCCTATATATAACCTGCAAAAAAAAAAATCCACCATATATTTTTGTTTGTTTGTTTGTAAAATATTTTTGGATACAGTTTGTTTTTTATTTTTATTTTGCATCACATTTTCAACAAAAACAAAACAATATTACTGCATTTTTGAAAAGAAAGAAAATAATTAGATGAACATTTTGCAAATAAAAAACACATATAATAAGCCAAAGTTTTGTGATGTTTTTACAAGCTTTTCAACTTTCATTTGTATGCCTGTCTTTCCAGTTCAAAATTTGTACTGTAATTTCAACTCGCTGATCAAGCAGAAATTTTGCATATATATTTAAATTTAATGCCAATGCATTACTATTATCATTTGAGACATGTAGCATTTATACTTATTTTACAGGGCCACACAAAACATTTCAGGCACATTACTGCCTACAAGCAGAAATTTTAATTCAAATTCAACAAAATTTATGTAGGTTATTATGAAACACAACTGTATCTAACACTTCCAGACATGGGTGCAAAACCTTCAGTCTTGAAGATATTCTTGACTAATAGCAAATTCCACTTTATATACTTAACTAATTTCAATTTTACTACTAAGAACTTTTGATCAGTTTCTTTTTATTGCAAAATATAAATTTTTAGCCATAATGCAAGATATGGAAATCTTCTAGCCCATTTCCATTTGCTTATTCCTAGAAAATTTTTCAGTCTTGGCTTGGAAAGACTTTTTGTACCCATTCTTCCAGAATACTTTAACAAAACTGTGCTGGTTAATAAGGTAAATAAGATACCTAAGTAAACATTTTAGAGAATGCATAATACATTTGAAAACCCAATTTTAGCAATTACTTTCTATAGCTGGAAAATATTTTATTTATTTTAATTTGATCTATAGATTTGTATATATTCTACATAATATGCTAAAATTTAGTTTAGTAATAAAACACACAATACAGTAATACCTCGACTTATGTTGGCAATTCGTTCCAAGTCTAGCGAAGTAAGTTGAAAAAGATGTAAGTTGAGGTACATTTAGATAAGCAAAAAAGGATAAGTAATAAAAATTCTCCAAAATCTGATGAATGTAGTCTATTGTATTTACGGATTATATTATATGCATTTAATATTAACAAAAAAAAAATGCATTTGCAATACAAGAATTTGGAATAAATCAATAAGCTGATAACTTACAATTTATTGTTCTTCTAGCTGCCCCATTTAAGTCTTTGAGGATGTGAAAAAATCATGCAATGAAGTTTGAACTGACAAATATTTCTTTTTTTACTTTTAGAAGCTAGCTCTTTTTAACAAGAAAGTGGTTTTTCTAACTTTTCAAAGTGATTTTTTTTATTTGTTTGTCACTATCACTTGACAGTCGGGGATAAGTTTACCTTCATAGAACTAAAAGTCTTCAAAAAGTTTCAAAGTGCGTCTTAATTAAGGAAATTTTTTCCAGGCCAGACGACATAAATGCGGTAAGACATAAGTCGGGTTATTACTGCACATTAAAAATTCACCTTTAGCGATTTCTACCAATAAACACATTTGAATTCTTTTGTATTGCGCCGTATGTTACCTACAAATTTTTATACATGCCAAATATTAAACTAAAATTTAATTCAGGCTCAAACACTCTTTAAACTACTGAAATTAAATTTCTAAAAATTATCATCATTAGGCAGCCATGTATCTAATTCTTTGCATGTCTCTGTATATGATTTTATTTATATTCTAAAAACATCTCTTAGTGTAATAAATATAATACAGCTTGAAAATACATAACTCAATTAAAAACCAAATTGAGGCAGTTTACGCTCATACTCAGTAATACCTACAAATTCTTTTGTGTAGTCTTGTTTATATTATCTATAGCATTTATATATACCACATAGTATGCAAAAATTTAGTTAAACTTAAAAATGGATACCCTAACTGAAAATGTACTTCCAGAAGTTATCGCTAATAAAGAGCATTCCAGATGCGGTACTGTATCTGAAATCTTTTGTGTGTCCCTCCAAATGAACGATAAATGCTATGTGCATCATATTCTTCAGCAAGTATCTTGTACTAAACCCCAGTAATGTGTACCAATTTCATTATATTTGAAATAGTGAACATAATTAAAATATGCTGCACACAGTTTTTTCCTCTATACCATTGTGTTCTTTTGTGTGTCCCTGTAAATTAATAATAAATTCTTTGCATCCCATGTTCTGCAGAATGCATGTTTTAGTGCATACTTTTGGCTGTCTCTGTAAACAAAGTGTAAATGCTACACACTTGATTTTCAATACCAATCTTGCTATAATAAACATCAATAGCATATAAAAGTTACAGGGCAATCAGAGTATATTTACAAGAGTTAGAACTTGAAAAGACAGACAAACTAAAGTCCTAAACACTTTTCATCTATGCTGGAAAGTGTTGAAAAGTAAAAAATTAATGATTTTAAACCAAAGCATAAAATAGAATTTTTTGTATAAAAAAAAAAGCGTAACAGTATTTGTATAACAGTAAACATTTGAAGAAATGCCAACAGAACCTTAACCTTCAAATAGCACCTGTGGAAATAGTATTCAAGAGCCCTGAAATGTGACAGTCTCAAAATTTCTTCTAACCAATCATTCAATTTTTCTTTGTTGTCCAATCAAACATATATTTAAAAAATTTTCTTATCTATTTATAACACATTTAAAATCAGATATTTTATAAAATACAAAATTAGAAATGACACTTTAAAATCTCATAATAAAATCATATACTACAATACGTTTCAGGCTCATGACAAGAATCTCAACAGTACAAATCGCAACCAAGACCAAAACAGTCATTTATAAAAATTTGAGAGTCAGCACAGAAGCACTGCATACTCAGGTGGAACTGAACATGTCTCATTTAGAGTGGATTTATGTTCACTTGTGAACCAACCTTCCAAAATTTCTACTTTTTTAATTATTGTAATATTTTTAAAACCTGGTATGGTGTCAGTAACTATTGCATGATTAACAAGTTTTGAATGTAAATCACCAGATTTGAAAACACATTTATGTATCTGTAAATGAATATTCCATAAACAGTCAGACTTACCCTGAATCCCAATCTTTGCAAGTGGTACTACTACAAACTACTCCAATATTATGCAACAGGATGTGGCGTGTGGGAGATTTTTGGCTTTAATTCACATAACATATTCTTAATAGTTATTATATGAAATTTCTTATATCTGCCTGTAATATATATATATTATAATCTTCATACTACTTGTCTATTATTGAAATTTTCTTTTTATTCTAGTATGTCCTGCTAACTGGAAGCCTGACTCACCTACTATTAAACCAGATCCTGTTAAATCTATGGAATACTTTGAAAAAAATAACTAGGAATAAGAAGATGATGACATCATCTAGAATAAAAAGAACTGTTTATGTGAAATGCTACTGATTTATTCTTGGAAAGTCTTTTTGTGTTGATGTTGTTATTCGAATCCTGTTTATGCATTTTAGTTTTAAAAATATAAAAGTTTGTTTAGCATTGTTCATCTGGTTCTTTTTGCCTTAGTTTTTTTTTCAGAAATTTTATAGATACTTATGTATAATTTGAACGAGGAAAGTACGCCATGCCAACAGTATTTTTTCTCTAAATTATAGCTGCATGGTTAATACAGTGATACTTTGGCTAATGAAGGTAATTTGTTCCAAAATATACATTCTCTAGCTGAAGTTTATGTTTACTGAAATGCAATTGTCTGTCTGATTAAAATTCAATGTCAGTGTACACATCCAATAAAATATTCGTTTGCCGAATCAGATCAGATTAAAAAATAATTTAAATCTGGGCTAGCCAAAACATTCATTAACAGAGTTACTCATTAGCCAAGATACCACTGTAGTGCCGTATTAGTGGTAATTACAGAAATATTTACATTGAACTGTATAATAGGATATAGCAGCATTTCCCAAACAGTTTTTATATCCCGTTCACTGTCATCTCTCCTGCATAGCTCACTAATACTGTTTATTCCCAATTTTTATAGATAATAAAATCTCTTCTCCATGTGAAATAAATCAATTTAAAAAGCCCTGACAAAATGTTTAAACATTGTAATAAAAATGTATTTATTTATTCTTACTGAAATATAAAAGTATTATATAAGCCAACTAATATGAATCATGACATTATTTCTTGGTAAAAAAAATTCTTTGGGTTTGAAAAAAAAGTGGATAATTTAATTCTGAAGTTCAGATCCATTTCCAGGTGCCTTAATTTTTTTGAACCGAAAAAGGAAAATCACACTTTCAGGACATTGCTGTTTTTCACGAAACACTGGGATATAGTGTGTGTATATGTATCTGAGATAAGTAAAATAACATCACCACAAAATGTTTCAGTTGCCTAGGCAGGATTAAAAAACAAACACAAACACTTGATAAACATGAAGTACATAAGAAAATAAGCAGCTGGTAGTTTAACGAGAAACTAACACTACTCAAAATGGCATTATGCATAATTCACAAAAATAATATTATGGAGAAGTATTTATACATTATCTTGTCTAACGTCAGCCAGCCACATAAGCAAAACCTTCTCTTAAAACTAAACTAATAATGTTCTAATCATCACGCCATCTGCTTTTATACTAGCTCATGTCTTTTTACATCGGTGAGAGTTGAGGTGTTGCACGTTCTTTCTATATTATTCACCCATCCTGACAAATTGGCAATGTTGACAATATCTATGACATCTTCTAGAATTGTATGTCTAGCGAATTTTTGCTTCTTCTGTGAAAAGAAGCATATTCATGCCTATTTTCACTATGACCATAAGCTTTGAAAATAAGAGAAATATTACCGTGTTTCGCTCTATCTTAATATCTGTCACCTTTTATCAAATTAAACTTCATGTGCCATAATCATCAAAATTATTAGCAGGATCTAATGAATGTTCATTTCATCCATGCTTCTGTTATACCAGAAGTATAGATATGAGTACCATTAGATTTCTTTTAGCGCTTCTCACATTTTCTAATGTCGTTTCATATACAGGGTGATTCAAAAAAGATGGGAAAAATTTTAAAAGGTGATAGTACACACCCAAACAAACATTTTGTATCAAAGAATGCATGGTTGAAAACTAAAAGTAAAAAAGTTAGAGGGCGCCAAAAGTTATGTTTTTATACGGGGCAAAAACACACAATGAACGATTAAGTTAAGTTACGAAAACAAATTTAATGGCATTTGATTACAATAAGTGTTCAAAACATTGACCGGCAGCTGTTATGCACGCAGTACAACGGCGAAGAACAGATTGGCGAATTTTCTGAAACACACCAGGCACCACCACGCTCGCCAGATCTTTCATGTCTCGATTTTTTTTTGTGGGGACAGTTAAAGGCTCTTGTGTATGAGACTCCCATTGAATCGCAGAAGAACATGTCGCCAAGCTTTCGGCTGCTGTAGGAGAAGTTCACGATATGCCTGGTGTGTTTCAGAAAATTCGCCAATCTGTTCTTTGCCGTTGTACTGCGTGCATAACAGCTGCCGGTCAATGTTTTGAGCACTTACTGTAATCAAATGCCATTAAATTTGTTTTCGTAACTTAACTTTTGTCTCGTATAAGAATGTAACTTTTGGCGCCCTCTAACATTTTTACGTTCAGTTTTCGACCATGCATTCTTTGATACAAAATGTTTGTTTGTGTGTGTACTATCACCTCTTAAAAATTTTCCCGTCTTTTTTTAATCACCCTGTATTTTACGCAATTCCATTTTTTTCTCCTTCAAATCTTTCCCTATCTGCTTATCTCTGTTTTTGAAAACTTCAGATTTGTACAATTTTATATTTATTAAGTGAAAATCTTTCCAAACAAACTAAAGACCCTGTGATGATTGGCTATTTAATTTCTGTCATTAAACCTTCTATTCTGACCAAAACTTCCTGAGAAAACCTAAGTAATATACAACAGGCATTTTAATCTTTTTCTTTTAAAACATAAAATATTTTCCAGTATTGACAATTTGTGTTGAAAATGTAAAGGTTTCGCTTGACATATACAGAAATGAAAATTCTTCTAAAAATGTTCGAAAACACAATTCTCTTAGAATGGGAAACGATATCTTTAAATGCACTGAGAACGAAAAAAAAAAATCTTTACTTAATCAGTCAAACAACTTCTAGAAAATAAGTTTTTTCAAATAGTAAATATATATATATTTTTTCTTTTAAACCAAATATATTGTTAGAATTGGGGATAAATGGGTATTTTTGTTTTTTTTTCCATCCTGGAAAAGAAGATAGAAATTTATAACTGGAAAAAAAAAAAAAAAAAAAAATGGAAAAGATGAAAACAAATTGACCTCCAAGAAATATTTTTTTTAACAGAAGATGATATTGCCAGAATCAAAAAAGTTTGCTGAATAAGTGGGTAATAATAATAAACAGTGTTCATGCTAAAATGTAGGATCATGATATTCATACAATATTTTTAAGAATTCCACTTAAAATTTTGTGTAGGATTTAAAAATTCCACTGTTTTATACTCTTTTATTACACTCAACATAGCTTTTCTATGTAAAGATGAAATTTTGGTATTGATTTTTAACCCACTTCCTTATATGCTAGAATTTAAAAAAATTATGTTCAGAGGTGCGTTTCCGATGACAAAACAACATTTTAACATACAGTAAAACCTCTAAATAATGGACTCCTCGGAAGAGCTGAAACTGTCCGCTATTGGGAAAACCTCAGATATTCAAAAATTGCTAAGAAATTCTTAATGTTTCATTAATTTACTTTTATAGGTCCCAAAACCTCTATTATATGATTAATCAGAAATTAAAAGTATTTTTTCAAGCAATAAAACAAATAAAATTGTGTATACCTTTATCCACTGTTTATTACATTCTTGCAGAAAAAATATGTTACAAAAGTTTGCTTTTACTTGCGATTACATGTAATTTGTTTTTCAATGTGAAGTTTAACTCGGTCAGTATTTTTAATCCATCTGAATAATCTTTTTTTTTTTTTTTGCAAAAAAAATTGTACATTTTGCCGCTTCTTGGAAATTCTTGATAATGTAGGAAGCATCTCCAGTTTCGGTATCTGTTTCATCATAACTAATAAAATCAGCTTTTGTCGAAAATTCTGAATGAATATAATTGCATACATCAACTGATTCTTCTTCAGAGGGTAACTCATAATCAACATTTAATGAAATTTTTGCAGTTTCTTCAATCCTGATACATATCATTAATTCACTTATTTCTCTTAATTTTTCATGTGTGTCAGAAATATGTGTTTCATTTTATTTTTAATAAAAGCCTGCTTTTCAGAAATATTGTTTTACATTTTTCAGTTTTATGTTTTTTACAGCTGAAGAAATCCAAATTATAACATTGAGAGCATTAACTAATTGAATTAATAATTCAGTATGAATATAATAGAAATTTTTAGGATAAAAACATGAATTGCAGTGAAAACTAACTCGACTAGGCTCGACTTTCAAGATGAACATTGAATGCTTTTAAAATGGAACTTTGTAAAGTATTTTTTGAAATAGTATATATTAATTTAATAATAATACAAAAAAAAAAAAAACCCTGTTAGGTAGGAAAAAGTACCCTGAATAAGTTTTTGTTTTTCCATCCAGAAAGTAGATGTAGCAAAATAAAATGCATTGTTTTCTGCTTTTTTGCAAAATGCAGAAAACTGATATGTATTCAAGCTCAACTAAAAATGCTTTTGAAATAGTAAATACCATAGATGTTTATAACACAATCCTAGAAACGCAAGGTTGTGCATTATATGGATCATATTTCATACATCATTAAATTTACCTTGTAAATTTGGCCAAATATGTCTGTAACATAGCAAAATACATTTGAGCATCTTTATACTGCATTCTTTGTCATTAGGAGTTATCCAAATTATAATTTTTTGCATATAGATTCCACATTGTTATATTTACTTCATAAACATGGTCCAAATATACCTGGGCCAAAACATTCATTATATTACTCATTTAAAAAAAAAAAAAAAAAAAAAAATTGTAATAATAGCTGTTTTTGTTTATTAAAAAGCTCTGAATTAAGGAGACAAAGTTGAACTAATGTATCAAATTTAGTTTTCTAGAGAGTAGCAATTTTTTACGATGTGAGAATTCAAGTGCTTCTTAATTGCAAAATTCATTATTTATGACCGAGAAGTTGAGCATTATATAGAATTGCGTCATAAAGATCTTCTAGTGTATCAATATTTTTTAATGAAAGTTACAATTGGAACCGAGAAGGCACGGTGAAAAGGATTATTCCAACTCTATTGGTGATCCAGCGATCATGATTTCAAAATGCAGTAAAAATTTCATCACTTTTCTTTCGTCTACGTGTTGAATGTTGATTCGAGAAAAGCCCGTAAAGGCACAGGCACAGCCTGCAGAACAACGGAAGCTCACTTTTTTGCTATGTTCATTAGGGTTTTTAATTAATGTCTTGGCTAGTTATGAAAAAATGAACGATTTGAGCCTCAAGTACATTCGGACCTTCTTTCTTCATCCAAATCTTCATACCTTTATGTGTAATAGATTTCTCTAGCCATCACTAACAGTCATACCAACAAGCATCTTTCTCTTATTATTATTAATGTATGTTATTTTTAAAACTAAGATAATTGGAGAATTAATTGTAGTGATTAGGTTCGTTATGTCTGTATGTGTTTTACTCAGAATTTTGTGTCTTCACGGTTATTACAAGATTAACAGTTAATCGAAGAAATTTTATAATAACCTTGCTTCTCATATTAACAGAATTTAATTATACATTGTCATATGAATTTTAAATTATGCCTTGTCAAAGGGTTTGTCACAAATGACATATTTCATGATTTATAGGTTTAACAGTGAAACAGATATGTTATAATTTTAAATACAGCATAACAATTGTAAACTTATTGAAGTATGACCATATCAACTTGTAAGATTTTACCATTCATTAGATAGTAATTCTGAAACTTTGCTTACTCGTTTACTGAAACTTACCTTAAGGCTCCTAGTCAGTCACTTCCTGGATTCCCCTCGCTAATGCTAAGTCTATGGGCATAGAATGCATTTGTATATTTAAAATATCTTCTCAGGAAATAGATATTTTTAATTATTTTTTTCTTTGTATGCTTCTTAAAAGATGTTTATTTTTTTCTTAAAAGCTGACGAACTGTGAGTAAGATTTTAACACTTCCTATAAAATTAAATGTATATTCTAGAAATATTTTGAGAACTAAGGAAAAAAAGAGACATCCTTTAAGAAGAGTACACTGAACAAAGGAGTTAAAAATATTAATTACCTGAGGGCATGTTTTAAATATACGAATGCATCAAATGACCATAGGCTTAACATTAGTGAGTGACTAGCAGCCTTAATCACTACTTGAAGAAGTACATATGCCTGGCGTATCGACCATTACTTTAGTTGTGAGAGTCATGCATAGAAAAGAGCAATAAAAATAGCAACAAATGGTACAAATAAACATACTTTTATTTACACTTAATGTTATTTTACATGTAGCAAGTTTTTTAATGTGACAATTGCATTTGTTTACGCCTGAATACAGTACACTCCCTCTAATCTGCACAGGTCGGGACCAAGGGTTTTGCAGATTATAGAATTTTGCAGATTATAGGTCATTTCTTTGTTTACATTCTAATATTTGGAGTTTATCAACAAATGTAGTAATTATACTGAAAATAAATAACACAGAAATGAAAGAAAATGTTTTTTTTATATATAAAAAGCTATATTTAATAATAAAAATACATTTAAAGGATATTAATAATACAAAATTAATGGAAAACATTTCTATTTACTTTTAAATCTATCAAACGCTGCAGTGATAGAGGTTTGCTTAATAGTTTTAAATTTATGCTATGCAGTTTATTCTTGAAGCCTTTTAAGAGTCAGGATTTCTTCATCAGTAACAAAAGTTTGTTTTTTTAACAAACTAACACTTATCCCCTCTTTGAAAGAAATTTTATCTTTTATATAGCCAGGGAATGTGTTCAGAATATAGCAGTCTAATAGTTATTTATAAGATACTTAATACATTTCAGTCTAATGAATGCAGAAATGCCTTAAAAATTCCTGAATAAATTCATCAGGGCAGTTAACTTTTATTATGGTCAAAGTATTCATTATGTTGCTTTAAAAAAAGGGGGAGATTTCAACTGTTTGTTTACATTTGAAATCTAGTGCGGATTATAGGCATTTGCGGATTAGAGGGAATGGACTGTATTTGCTGAAATTCCAGTGTTAATTTGCTGGGTATAGCCATAAGTTATCTTTAACATCTGGTTCTGTTCTAGTACGTTGTATTATGTCAATGAGATGATTAACCAACTCATTTAACAGCACCGTATCATATGTTGGTTGTTGACACAGACTTGTCATATACTCCTAGAACTGGGACTGTGAACCAGTGGGACGCGACAAAATATTTTCGGCATATTGTTGATTGAGGTTCGAAAACAACACAGTATGACATTAAATAAAATACACAAATTTAAACAAGCTGAGTTTTTCTTTTTTCTTAAATTTTTTCTCTGAAATTGAAATGATTAAATTCTAATTTATTTCAATATTGGTTCAATAATTTATCAAATTAAGAAAAAATTTAGAGAATATCGAAAAGAAGTATCATTAGGCATTGTAAGAAAAAAATGCCAATGATGAAATTATAGTAATTTTATATGAAATTTGCCATTTTGACAAATTTCTCTTCTATCTATGCCTGCAAGTCATTATTTTCAGAAATAAATTTTTTGAAAAACTTGTATAGAATTCAGATGACTCAAATTCAGCTTGCATTCTATTAAAAGTAGCTAGGTATGAACACAATATTAATTCTTTGGCATCCAAAATCCATGTAAAGAAATTGCATTTACTTTCTAAAATATAATCGATACTATAATTATTACATAACTAAATGTATGTTATGCCTCCCCCCCCCCCTCCCCATATTTAAAAATCTTAATAAACAAAAATTCAAGAAATTTTGATCCACAAATTTTTTTTTATTTATTTATTGCTATTTAGGCACACATGAATTAACGTGTGAATTCATTAAAGTTACACATATATAAAGAATGCTTTATTTCAGACGTTAAACACAATTAATACAATAAACCCAATACGAGTGAAAAATTAACCGGGGCCAGAAATCGAACCTGGGAGAACAGTGTACCAGAGCTACCCTGGCTATTATCCTAGGTTGGTAATTTCTCACTTTTAACCGTGTTGGGGAACGTCACCGGCCAGCAACCAGACAGCACAGATGACAAGACAACGATGAATAAATTACTATTCCATCAATACACATATAGGTTACACATAAACACACATAAATTAACTCAAGTTGGGTTTATTGTATTATAGTAATTGTGTTTAAAGTCTGAAATAAAGCATTCTTTATGTATGTGTAACTTAAATGAATTCAGACATTAATTTGTAAGTGCTTAAATATATATAATGTGTATCGATGGAATAGTAATTTATTCATCATTGTCTGTCCATCGTTGTCATCCCGTGCTGTCTGGTTGCTGTCCGGTGACGTTCCCCAACATGGTTAAAAGTGAGATATTACCGAGCTAGGATATTGTCCAGGGTACCTTAGGGTAATTTTTCACTCGTGTTGAGTTTATTGTATTAATTCTGTTTAAAGTCTGAAATAAAGCATTCTTATGTGTTATTTATTGTTGTCACATTATAGTCACGTAAAATGTTTTCAGAAAAAATTTGGCACGGAATGTGAAAAGTTTCGGTGTCCTTGTTTTAGAATATCTATGCATACCACAGTTGGGAAACCCTACATTAGGTATGGGTCTCTAAAACAAATTGAAAAATTTGTTATTAAAAAGTCTTTATAATTATCTTTTAAATGTAGATTTTATAGTTATATGAATAATTTATGGCTGATAGTAATTTATAAGCACAGATATTAAAAAAATTCAAAGTTTAAATTCTCAATTAACTTGATTATCTATTTTTGAGAATGATAGAATATAATTAAACTGGCTCTTTAAATGCTTTCACGCAACAAATAAATAGAAAGATGGGTTATGAATTTTTAGTGGTGAAAAACGTTAAAAATTCATAAAGCTCAAAGTATCTTTACCCGGTAAGTTTTGACTATAAAAGGGTAGGATTTTTTCCAACGTCCTTCTTAGATGCATGGCAACATTTTTCTAAATCTAACTTACAGGAAAAGGAACAATATATTAAATTATATTTCATATTTTAATACACATAATGCCCCTGGCAAATCAAATGAAAATTAATAGAATTCTACCAAAAAAATGTTGAACAATCACTGTTTTAGTGCTGGGCGATTCTCAAAAGGTAGGCACTGGACACATGTCATAACTTTAAGCCTTTCAAACATAACTTTAATTATTATTAACTTTATTTTTTTTTTTTACACCGAGTTTTTAATTCTATTCAGAGACAGAAAATGACATAATTTATTGTAAAAGCTTTGTATAAATATCTTAAAATTTTATTATTTTATGCTAAAGAGGCCAATTTCGGACATTCATAACGTTAACTGCTCCAATGTACCACCAAGAAAAAGAGTTTTAACTTTTTTCCAGGTGGTTCTAATGGTAAACAACGAATGCATAAAGGAAACGGATGATTTTTTGATAATTTCGTTAAGAGATGGCAGGCTGATTTATTGCTTTTTTGAAGATAGAAGGACTTTTCTGTAAAAAAATTTTCTGTATTTTGTTATGTCCGAAGTAACATACGTAACAAAGCATTTGATTTTATTATTATTATTACTGGATGACAAAAAGTTAATTATACATATATATATGTATACAGACACATTTACTACATTCTTAGTTTTAAGAATTTTTTAAATACTAAGAGCAACGTCCAAAATCTGTAGCGTACGTGCGAAAAAATGTCCAAAATTTGTAACGTACACAACTGCTAATTAAATGCTTTAATCATTAATTTTCCAGAATAGTTGCTGTCTTTTAATGTTTGTGTATAATTTTGTAGACATACTATTAAAAATATTTATATATTATATTTATAGACAAAATACTATACTATTAAAAAAAATTGGCCTTAAATTTGAAAATTTTAAAAATTACATATAGTTAACGTATAATGATCCCACCTTTTGAGAATCTCCCTGCTATAAATTATGAGTCATGAAAAAAAAAAAAGGTAGAAATGCTTGATTTTGAATCCAGTCAATATATTTCTTATATGTTCCAGAAGTTTCACTTACAAATGAGGGGTTCACATTCATAGTAAACCAATTCCATTTTGAAAAAAAACTATATAGTAAATTTAGAATGTACATAAAATCTGTTTATCGATTCCCACAGTGAACTAAGTCTGTTTTCACATACTTTCTCATATATGGCATCTGTTTACAGACTTAGTTCACTGTGGGAGTGAATAAAGATGAAAAGTGAAATGCACCTTCTAAATGGACTATCTCATTTTTTTTTTTTTTTTCAAAATGGACTTGGTCTATTATCGTTGTGAGCCAAATGACTTTCTTTATAAACATTTCATGTATTTCAATGACTAATTTCTGGACAGTTGTGGAAGTATGAAAGAATTTTAGAACATAACAGGGCCGAAACTAGGGGGGGGGGGGGGGCAGAGGAGGCATGTGCCCCGGGCACCAAATGAAGGAATATACCTGTGGAAAGGATCTTTTTCTTCTGATGGACTGATGGCTTCCATTATTATGAAACAGCCATTATAAATGAAATGTTAGGTGAAGATGAAAGAGCAGCCGTAAAAAGTTAGAACTCTGATTTTCTGGTCCGAATGGGGGGGGGGGGGGGGGGGAAATGGCCATAATTTTTTTTGTCCATCAGAAGAAAATAACTCTGTGAAAGCGGAAACTCGGTTAGGCGGGACTCTACTGAATATGTCATTTTAAAAATGATCTTTAGAATATTTTTGTGAATTTTAGTTAAAACATAAATTTCCTAATATATATTGCTTTATTAATTATTACAGTTAACATTCAAAAGAGGCAAATGCTTGTTGCCAATGATTGTATATCTGTGGATGGAATCATTTATTGGTACTTGTGCAATATTATTGCTAACAGAATGATGATAATGGTTTGAGTTGTACGAAGTGGAAGAATTTCCACTCAAATCAAGGTTTATTACTGAAGATAAAATACTTGAAGTTTGAGTCAATACTTGTGGATTCTTGTGCATGCTTCAGCCGAAACATTAAAAGCTCGATTTTATACTGCTGTTGTATACATTCTGTATTGTCTTTTTCCCACTAGAAACTATGTGCTTATAGAAACGAAGATTCGCCATAAGTTGAGGATGGACTAGATTGGCCCAAATAAGAAGACTCTGAACCATACCCTAGAGATACACTGGATGCACTGTCACTTCTCGCATTTGTGGCTGATTGTGAATACATTGCCAACCACTGGTTATTCAAGAGTGACAAATATTCGCTGCCAATTTTTGTGTCCTCATGTGCCGAATCTTTTGTTGTTGTCCGTACAACATTGCTAATAGAACTGTTGTTCAAGTTGTGTGAAGTGGATGAAATTCCACTTTGATCGATGTTTGTTATTGAAGATGAAACACCTGAAGATTGATTTAATACCTGAGGATTGGTGTCAATGTTTAAGCTACCAAGCTCGTTATTACAGTCACTGAGTGCTATTGAAGGGACAGCTGTCTCAACTGGAGATGGTATATTATCGATATGAGATATATTATCGTCTTCTATAGTACCTGGAAAAGTTGATATTTCTGTTGTTATATAGTTAGCATAAGAGATTGCGCCACTATTTAAGTCGTTTAAAACATAAAATATGTTATCGTCATCATTTTTGATGATGGATTGATCGATTGTTGGAACTACCACAGGCGTCCATTCGTTATCAGAAATAGGTTTATTGTTTAAATCAGGTGATTTGTTAAAACATTGATCATAATCATGTTTTGTAACATTTGCACATGATGCCAGAAGCAAATTGTTTTCTTCATCAGACATTTTTTTGCCATAAATAGCATTGGAAAAAACATCAAACTGGCTCTTATATTTATTTTCATTCATTGTAATTCCACAAAAAGCTGGATTGCTTTGAGAATTGCAGAAATTAAATGCCGTAGTTGAAAAATTGCCGTGCATTTTTTCCGGCAATGAATCAGCAAAAGGTTTCAGAGTATTAAAATTTTCATGATCACTTGTTTGATTTTGTTCAAGAGTTTCTGGCATATATGAATCTTCGTAAAAGTTTTTACTATATCTAAGACCATCAGCAGAATGTGTGTGTTGATGAGCATCTAATGAAATATTAAAACTTTTTGTGCTATCAGATGTCATAATATCCGACTCATTTACACAATCAATTTTATTGTTTTTGGGTGAAGAATTGCAAGAATCTACAGCAAATTTATCATCTCTTTCAGCAGTGCATAAAGAACTTTTATTTAAAGCAAAATCTGAATTTGAAACGTGTAATTTTGTATCAGAATTGCTGTCACAAATGGTAAAATCTAGACTTGATTTTTGTGAAAGATTGCTGAAGTTAGTAAAAGCCAATAATGAACTTGTTAGATTGCGATGACTAGCCTTAAATATTAGATTATCTTTGAGAGAGGTAGCAGAAACACAAGGATTAAGAAATTTATAATTTTCCGAATCTGAATTCTTAACACTCATTAGTGTGGTGTAATGTGTCACTTGTTCATTTTTGGAATTGGCATTAAACATAGATTGCAAAGGGCTAGATTCCATGATTAGATTCTGAAAAGCAATGCCAGAATCATCAAGTTCAGGACATAAATTTTGCATTGCATTTGGACATGCATGAAATTCAGCATTAATTCCATGTCTAAAATTTATTGCGTTATTTACTGGATCTAGATGTGGGGGACTAGCATGCCTATTAAGCCCAGATTCATTGATTAAATCAGACAGTGGGGCATATTTATCATTGTTAAATTCGAGTGAGTTTGTAATTTGTAGAGATTCATACAAATGTGACCTTTGTATAAATCCAGGTATGTGATTGAGTTGTTGGTTATTGGTTGATTCCAATAATGGCATATCGATTAAACCTTGAATATCAGGAGTTTCATTTGAAGAAGCGTTCGTTGAATTTTGTTGGTTAGGCGATGAATCTTCTAGAATGTGGGTTGGTGACTTCTTTCTACTCTTTAAGGATGTGCGAGAACGCTTTGAAGGATTGCACTGTTTACTCTCATGTGTTGGCTCCACTTGTTATATCGTCAATATACAATTTGGATACTCGCATTCGCTGTAAAAATAAATAAATATATTTATTAGAGATACAAATAGGTATTACATCTGGTGTTGCCAGGTCCACTATTACAAAAAAGCGGAACAGTGATTGCGTTCTTAATCGGGACGTAAAAATACAGTAAATGCTATGAAAACAGAACCTGTCTACAACGAAACATAATCATGATCCCTACGAAACGAACACAATAAAAATATATACCTAGTAAGACGGAAACTTGTTTAAAACTGAATCTTTTTCAGTCACTTGAAAATTCCTTGTTGGATGTGCCAATTCCAAAACTTTCTTCTATATCATACATGTTAATGCTTTAAAATTCGCTAGCACAGTGCCAAAACTAAATGGCAGTATTTGCCCATCAAGAGGATTCTAAAGATATGAAATTCCGTGCATATAGTTCTTGAAATATGACTCACTAAACTCGTGTAAATCATGCAGAATAGCAGCACCAGCTGGCTAATTTACAAACCCTCAAGCTTTGAACACCCTTGGCGGAAGGGAAATGTAGCCAAATAATTTGGCGAGAAGAGATCAGTACGCGCATGCGCGTTTGGTAGGTGTCCAAAGTTAGAGGGTTTGTAAATTAGCGTGCGCATGCGTGTATCATCATAGGTGTAGGTAAGAGGTGTTCAAAGCTTGAGGTTTTGTAAATTAGCAAGAAGCTAGTATTTTGATATTAGATAGAAATTTCTTTTAGCGTATTATCCTTTGGAAATATTGTTAAATTAGCGAATAACCGTGGCAATTTTATAAACCAAAAGACTTCTATTTGGTATGTAATGATTTTTTTTTATATATATAATTATATATTTTGTATTTAAATGTAGTTTTATTAAAGTTTCGTAAATAGTTGAAGGAATTTAAGTGGTAGCATGTATATTTTTATAAATTATTGCTTTGAGGCAATATTATTATTATTATTTTAGGTTTTTGTTAATGTTACAAATGATACTGTTTTAGTCAGTAAACATGTATAATTAGCTATTTTCCGTTTCTCTGTCCCTGCTTTAGTGTACTTTAAAAAATTGGCGTTTATCTTTTGAATCAAATATTTATACTTGTATTATATTTTGGTTTTCATTTTTTAAATATTAATATGTTTAAGGTGCTTTTATTTTTTTAAATATGTATAATTGTGCTTAAGATGTTTTGATTTAAAATTCTTAAGATGTTGAGGCTTACATTTTGTGAATTCTTATAACTTTATCCTAAAATCTGATAAAAATATAATGTAAACAAAAGAACTGTTTTGCTGTATCGTATCCTTTTTTTTAAATACCAAAAATTTATTCCAATATTTATATCACTTTAAAAGTATTTTTTCATAATTAGCAGTATGTGATAAATATTTACATGCTACAGTAGCATAATTATTTCTTTTTTTGTCTAATGGTTTCAAACAAGCATATTTACATTTCTTAGCTAATAAATAGTTATTCATTAGTAAATAATATTTGCTTTTCAAAAACTAATTTCTGTATATGTATGCATGTACCCAATAGATTTTTTTTTTTTTTTTTAGTTTGCTACATGCTTTATCTGCTACAGTTGATGATGGAAAGGCAACAAGGATGGTGCGATTAGGTGTTAAGCTGGGTGATCTGTTCATCAGCAGCAGACCCTGACTATCGCACGGGCACCTGGGGCCCATGCCCTGGGCACGAAACTTCTGAAGGGCACAAAATTTTTCATAATTCCATCTAAATTTCCATTAAAAAATAAAATAATTGTGAAAATATGTGAAATTTAAGATATGAATACCATGAAATGACAAAAATATATCTCAGTATATGGTTAAAAACCCATTTCAATAAATAATAAAAATATTTTTATTCGTGAAACCATTTTTCAATTTTCTAGAAAACTTAATTTTTTGAGATTAAACTTTACAAATAAGTGTGTAACATGTAAAAAATACTAATATAAGTAAATCAACCAATCTAAGGGGGCACGAAAAATTGAAAGTGCCCTGGGCACAGAAACTTGCTAGTCGGGCCCTGATCAGCAGCATCAGTTATTGTCACTAACATGACAACGATCAGTGCAGAAAGGTGCAAAATTCAACTAATTACTAGTACAGTTGCAGCATCGCTGGTTGCTTATTTTTGTGTTGGCCCGTTGGAATGCGTCTGGAAGGCTATAGATTAGAAAGAATAATCTTTAGTCTTTTAGATTCAAACTTGCAGGCTAAATCACGTTTTATATGCTGCATGGAAGCTACTTCTTTTTGTTTTATTGCCTATCTTTATGAGAAGTAAGTAACTTATTGCTTTTTAGAAATTTTTAGTGCTCTTATGTATACTGTTTATATAAGAGTAAATTTAATTTATTTAATATTTTCTGATTTAAGACATTAATTTTTAAGGAAATTAATAATTATCAATTGTGTATAATCAGAACAATCGCGTAGATTAAAATAAAGACTTTAATATACTAAGGTTATTGTTTGAGGAAGTACCATGCTTAAAATAAGCATAAATAAAATGTAAAAAAAAAAATTAAGCACACTTTTATTAGTGTACTCAGATAGAATAGAATATTCCGAGCATTCCAGATTTGGGGTCTTATACTGTATTAATATCTGTAACTACTTTTTGAAATAATAAGATGTATGAGATCAAAGAAAGTTTTGGGATTGGCAGGTCCAACTAGTTTTTTATTTTCATTATACGAACGTCCTGATCCCCCGGCGTTGTCCAGTCTCATAATCATAAGCTTAAAATAAATCAGTGTTGAAGGATTTTTATATTTTTACACAACAATCTGTCTAAACAAGCCGAATGATGGAGGTTGCACTGCCTTTGGCAGTGTAAACTCTCGAATGTGTATGATTTTAGGTACAGATGTCATATTCGTCCCATATTGGCGTGATTTTTTCTGTCGCCAATATCATAGGGTCAGGTGGGGGAAAGTGGTGGTAAAATCAAGCTTTTTTTAGAAAAGGCCCTAAAATCAAACTATTAAATTTATTTTAATGAAACTTTTGATGCATTTTCTATACATTGGATTCATATAGATTAAACATGAAGCATAACCACTCAATTTTATTCGATTGTTTTCTGACAGTGATAAATTTAAAAGAGCATGTTTTGATACCACCACTTTACCCCATCGTGGGGGAAAGTGGGGGTAGTTCCAAAATTAGTGTATATTTAAATAAAAATGTGTAAATATTGTTTTTTAAATAAAAATACACTGAAATAAATGTATCTTAATTATTTTTAAAGGTACAAATGCACAAAAAAATATTTTTCAGATATTATTTAATTAAAGAAATAATGTCCATGGCTATCAAAATTAGGTTCACTTAGTATGTAGCATATATTGCTGAACTCTATATAATCTTCACCACCAAATAGCAAGAAAAGTCTAATAGTTCCCCAATGGTGATTTATTCAAATGCTTTATGTGATATAATGTATTAATTTTTATCACTTGGGCGATTATTTTAGATGATCGACTTTTTGACGGTATGCAATGAGCATAAACAAGATAGTTTGTAAACATTAAATTTGTTTCCAGCTTCTAAAACTAAAATAAGAATAGTTGCCATAATCTCAATGTATGTCTCTAAAAAAGAATTTACAAAATATCTTAATTTAAAAGAGAAAATAGGTTTTTTCAATATACCCCCACTTTACCCCATGGGCCCACTTTCCCCCACCTGACCCTATGTAAAAAATAACTTTTAATTTAATTGTATTATCATATTAAGATTAAAATTTATAAATAAAGCCTATTTTTTTTTTTAGATTAATACTTTTATTACAGCCCATTTTTAAAAATTAATCACATCTACAGTCTAAAATTGAATCATCATACAACATTGAGCTAAGCCTAACTATACCACCACTTTCCCCCACCTCAGAAAAAAAATCATAAAAAATTAAAATAATAAAATAATTGTTACCTTGATGCATGAATCTGTTTTTAAGAAGTTCTTCTACTGAAATGTATCAAAATATACTAATTTTTTCAAGTGAGAAAGGGTCAAGAACAAAGTTTATCAATACCATGTGTTAAGAACAAACTGCACATGTATGTAAACAAGAAGATAAACAACAGTAAACTTGTTGCCAGATTTACAAATCTTAATAGAAATATTTGTCACAAACTCCAATTATGTATTAATTGAAAAAAAAGTAAAAATATGTACATTTATTGTGAAAAAAGTGCATTTTTTTAGATTACCACCACTTTCCCCCACCTGACCCTATAGGCAACAGGTGCTTAACTTGCGCCTAAGTGTCGTTATTTTGCTTGATGTGGTAACCCGGATTATGTTGTTTATGCTGTTGATGTTTTCGCCAAATTGGCAACCGACAAAAATCGCGCCAATATGGGGTGAATATGACATTTGTACCAAATTTTACATTTTTAAATGAAAATCTATCCAAATAAACCTAGAGTTGTTGGCCCCGCTGCTTTTGGCAGCATGCACTAGGCCTACTACGTATGCCCGGTCTCTTTTTAAATGCATTTTTAAATAAAAGACCGGCATAACTCGAGATAACTTTACATATATCTAAAAGCAATGCTGAATGATTTAAACGAAAAATTTTCCAAACGAACGTAGTGTTGGGGGCCCGACTGTCTCCGGTAGTGTAAACCCTCGAATTTGTATGATTTTATATTTTTAAAGGAAAATATTTTCACACACTGATCGCCTGTTTACCGATATCACATAAATATACTAGAGGATTGAAGCGGCCGAAATTTTCTGACCCTGGTTCAGACCTTGCCAGAGATATGCTATCTTGACCCAGTGTAACAGCTAAAAGCTCAGTCCCGGTTTCAGCCAATCAAAAGTTATTATTCATGTTATTTTATTGCCACATTTACGATCTCAGAAACGAAATTAATGGAAACAGAAGCATATTCTTCCATTATTTAAGTATTAAATAATGAAAAATTTGATAAAAGCATGATTTGCAAAATTTAAATAAATTTCTAAATGAAAGTTTAATTTACATAATTTATAAGGAAACCTGAATTTAAAACTTGTAATTGCACTCAATTTTATCAACATTGCTATAAACTAATTTATTTTAACATTATACTTCCAATAAACTTGATAGTTAACACGAAATTAATCTGAAATTAAATGAAAATTCCTTATATTATTCAGATCTATTGCATACATTTCTATCATTTCAGTAACAAATTAAACAAGTCTGAAATCGTACGTCAAACGTGGCAAATGAGGTGCGTTCGTACGATAACTGTTTCATAAATATTCAGATTTTGGTGCAATAGCTGTTGCACTCTTATGAAAAAAGGCACAAATACAAAATTTATTACGATTATATATATTAAGTTCGGCAGTACGGAAATAATAGGACTCGATCTTAAATAGGACGTCATCACCATGGCAACCTAGAATATCATGACCTATCATGGGATATCATTGAATTCATAACTTAGGATAGTATTTAATTCAAGAATGAAGAAAACTTTTATTAATATCTTTTTCAGTTTTGATTCAATTTTCATAAAAATTTGAAATGACTCGACAAAATTCTGCAACGATTCTATATATTCAATTTTAAACCATTTGGTTAGGTAATTTTTGCGTTGTTATATGCATACAGGCGAACTGACCAGAAAATGACTATAGGTGCTATGTATTTATATTATTACAAACGTACCTAAAAAAGTAGCTCTCTATATATATTATACCTTCATTTATTAAGCAAAAATAAAAGCATAATCCTGTTTGTGCTGTCGTGTATATGTCATGCGAACATTTTCAAAAGGTGATTGTGTTAGACGAAAAGGTTTAGTTGCTTTTTTAATTCAAAATAGCTAGCAGAATTTCTGAATAGTTACCTTCACTTCATTAATTACGGAATGTCTATCATTAAATAAAGCAAAAATTACTATTCAAAATTTCAGGCAGATTAATAAAAAATATGCTAAATTGAAAACATCGGTAGAAGGGGGCCTTGCAGCAATTCTTGCACACAGCCTCGCTTTCGCTAAGGACAGCTCTGTTCCATATTCTATGTATTGGAGACTTAAGAATCTGAAAAATGCTATACAGTAAAATCTTCTATAAGACGGAATTAATTAGGAAAGATAAAATATGCGTTATAGACAAGTTCTTTTCTTAGCAGGTTTAAATGTATTATATTCTTTTCTCACATATTATACTCATTTTGCTTGAATCAACACATTTTTCTGTTTAAGGCAGGATTCAGTCATACGCAGGTTCAGGGGTGTAAAAATCTAGGTGCCAGCGGATAGTTTCTCACCACTAAATTTTAATAGGTTTTATCGCTTAAATTTTATTACCATTCTTACAAAAAATTTAGACAAAAAATAGCAAATAAAATTTAGTGGTGAGAGACTCTCCGCTGGCGCCTAGATTTTTACACCCCTGGACAGGCTCTTTTTTATATGTTTTATTGCCTAGAAATTGCTATTCTTTAAAAATAATATTTTTAAAAGTTTAATTATAGAATTATGGCGATTTAAAAATTTATGCCTTTTTTGCAAAAAATTTCATGAAGGGCCAAATTTTACTGATTTTTGCATGGAACAGGCCATGCCGAGGCAATAATCTTCATGCTTGCTGGGCCGAGACCGACACTTAAAATTTGGCCCTTGCAAACCTTGGAAGAATGAACCCATTCCCGGTTTTTTCACTTCCAAAAATTCAGATACCAAAGTTGAGAAATTTAATATTAATGAGATTTTTAAATAATGTAGGTGAGCTGAAATTTTCAGACCCAGGCGATCAAAATATATTGTTCCTGCCTGGGCTAAACTTTTAGCATTTATGCTAAAAATTTGGCTCACCCAGCCCAGAAAAATCAACTAAATCAAGCCCCAGACTCCATTTTTGATAGAATATCAGATAACTTCTTAATCAACATTATAAACACCTATAAATACAATTATTTAAGATATATTTTATACATACTCATGTAAACATTTTGCATTCGCAGCTTAAACTAGTATGTCCACAAGCTATGAAATATGGAATGGCAACATTATTGATTACTCAGAGAAATTCATTTAAATGGACATTACCACATTTTTTTTCTAATGAGTCACCATGACTATAATATATATAAAAAATAATGTAGTTTAAAATGGAAGAAAAACATTTAAGAAAAAATAATTTTGAAGCTCTATAAAGATTTTTTAAAATATATTTCTCTATAATTTAATAAAATGAAATAAACTTCTAAAGATTTCGTCGAACAAAGGAAAATTTCACTGTTATTTTCGCAAAAACCTGCCGGTCTAACACGGCCCTCCCAAAAAAATAAGTAGTTCTCTAGTCCCGGTCCGGCAAGAGTCTGCAGCTAAAAATTAAGCTCGAGTGTGGTCCAGCACGAGCATAGGCGTAACCAGGGGGGGTGCCCTGGGGGCCTGGGCACCCCCCCCCCCCCCCGCTTGCGCAGACTCAAGCACAACTATTTTTTAAAAATTTTTAGAAAAACGAAGTGAAAGCAGAGTTCAATTAGTTTAATTCAAAAAACTAACAGCCTAAGTTTTGAACTCTGATGAAAAAAAAGAATACCACGTTCTTTTTTTTTTAATTATGTTATTTTATCTTTTTTAAAACTAGAATATTTACAAGAATCTGTATTACTCTCAGTAAGTCAAAAAGGAGGTTTTATAATCCCACTATGACGTCTTTTTTGTGGGAGATTTTTTTTTTTTAACACCGTTCTTTCTATTGCATGTTTCTGCAATTTCATGAGAAATTAAAGCAAGTTCTTGATGAGGATAGAAAGGGAAATTATTTGTCTCTTTGATTTCGCAGTCTAAAGTCTAGAAAGGAGCAAAAAAATTTTAAAGGGAATGCAGACGTGAAACAATAATTGTAAAATGCAATTAGCCGGGGGAAAGGTGGGGGTGCACAGACCCTGCCTCCTTTGAAAATGAGAAAGCACAGAAAATTAAAATTAATCTGGAGTTGGTTGGTTGGTTGGTTGAATTTCATGTTTCGCGACCATATTTTGACATTCGTAAAAGGAATGTGGTTACAGTCTTTCAAGTCAATAAAGTAATTTTTTTCCTCTGAAAATTTTTATGCGATTTATGGAGTTTCTTCTCGTTTCGCGGAGTTCTTTTGAAACTAGGAAAAGGACATGGTTTCAATCTTTTAGCCCAGTGCAGTAAATTTTGATGAAGTTCGTGATTTTAATCTGCGATCATTTCATGATATTTACAATTTCCCCCAAAATAATTTGACGAAATCCACGTCTTTCTACGCGATTTTTTGTCGCTATCCGCACTCTTCACCACTAACCATTGACAAAATTCGTGTTTTTCCGCGGTCCTTTGACGAAATTCGCATTTCTTATCACAATATTTTGACGAAATTGCGATTTCTTTAACTCGATCCTTCGACGAAATTTGTGTTTTTTTTGCACGATCTTTTGACGAAATTCGCTTTTTCTTTCCGCGATCTTTTGACGAAATTAGCATTTTCTTTCTGCGATCCTTTGACGGAATTCTCGTTTTCACCGGGATCCTTTGACGATTTTTTTTTTTTTTTGATGACCTACTCACGATACTGATTTTTTTACAGAGGTCATTTGTCGAAACTCACGATAGTCTTGTGCGACCGATCGGGAAAATTTTCGATATCTTTCCATACCAATTATCAAAATCCTCTACTCTTTTCCGCGATTTTTTGACGAAATTTGCAACATTTTCTCGTCAATCATTTATCGAAATTCGTATTTTTTTGCGCAATTTTTGACGAAATTCGCGATTTCTTTCTGCACTCTTTTATCGAAATTCACGATATTTTTCACGATCGTTTGAAGAAATTCTCAAATTTTTCCGGGACCGAATCACGAATTTCACAAAAGAAATAAAAATCGCGGACTTCAAAAGCATTTTAAAATACTCACTGAAAATTCACAGAAATGTGAAAGAATTTTGAGGGCGGAAATACTGCACAGCATTTTTTATTATGCGGGACTTTCCTTTTCTGTGCGTTATTTCAAACCCTGCGCCTGAAAGAAAACTTCATTACTAGTAGAGTTTCGCTGGTTGATTTTTTTTAAAAACGAACATAGAATTAAAGGAATCTAGGATTTTTTTTTTTTTTGGGGGGGGGGGGGGGGGGGGGGTGCTGCGTTCGGCAACGTACCCCCGACCAAGTTACGACCGCTTCCGTCTCGAAACAAACAAATCCTGAATTATCGCCATTTTTTTTTTATTTCGAGCCAAACTAAATTTTCAGCTTTCTTATAAGAACTGATTTGACATTCTTCTAATTAGAATTTAATCACGGCAATTGCAAAAATTACCAGACAGTTTTTTGTTTAAAAAACAAGTCAAAAAATCGCCAGAAAGGGCAAAAAACCCCGCTAAAAATCGCGTTAAAAATTCGGAAAATATTAAAAAACAGCAGGGAACGAAATTAACTAATTGAGTAAAATATTTAAACCGGATTCCTTTTAAGAACGTAAAAAAAAACTCTCTGAAAATATTATTAAAAAATTGTTACAAATTGAAAAATCGCTGTAAGAATCTCGAAAAAACTTTATCGAAAAGAAGACAAAGTTTACTGGATAAAATATATAAATCGGATTCTTTTTTACTAATTTGAAAAAATTTGCGTAAAAAATTAATTGAAAAATTTCAGGAATTGTCTTCGATATGCATGACTTCAGGCGAACAGGTACTTTCCTGTCCAATCTTGCGGCTGTGAGGACTGCATTGTTTTTTCAGAGTTCTGTGCGCGCGCGTAAACACACACACACTCACCCATAGAGACAGACAAGCACCTATCATTATTATTACAGTCTCATCATGATAATATAATTTTTATCCTCTTGACAAAATTTAGTGTATACAGTAGACGCTCAATTTTACGAACCTCTTTTTTACGAATTCTTTGTTTTTACGAACTGATGTACTGATCCCGACCAGCATCCCATTGAACTAATGTTATTCCCATTTGCGAACACATTATATGAGTCCACTCGAGTTTTTAAAATCGAGCGTCTACTATATTATCATGACCTGCTTTACCTAATACATTGGACACATTCTGAGGTAAAAACATGAATTATTAATGAATATTGTGATTATTTATAATACAGTAGACGCTCGATTTTACGAACTCGATAGGACCCATATAATGTGTTCGTAAAATCGAAAGTTCGCAAATGGGAGTAACATTAGTTCAATGGGATGCTGGTCGGGACCAGTAGTTCAGTTAGTAAAAATGAATAATTCGTAAAAAAGAGGTTTGTAAAATCGAGCGTCTACTGTATTATAATTATTATTTATATGCACTTTCCTTCAAAATTTCTTGGGTCCTCCCCGGGGATCCCTAAAAAGTCATGGAGTCACATTCTGAAAAACTTTCGTGGGTATGTACTGATGTATAGCATGATTTATCATCTTCTTTGATTTATCATCTGGCAAAATTTCATCTACAAGACTTTGACATAGTTAATGTTAGATCTCATGCAATGCCCCTGTGCCTATAGAAGTTCTCAGCATGATTAAAGGCCTTTTTTAATCTTTATAGGAAGTAAGGGTGCCCAAAAGGTTTTACACTTGTGACCACACTTAGTCACTGTCTTATTTCACTGCTGCAAGGAGATTTACATTTTTTTTTTCTTTTACCATTAGATTCAGTTTTGATGTTCTGAACCCCTACTCACATCCCTCACGCAAACAAAAATCACGTTTGAGCCCTTAAAAAAAAAAAAATACCACACAATTATGAATTCTAAGAGCAAACCCTGTCTAAAACGGAAAATCGACCGGTTTCATGGGGGTTTCGTTTTAGCAGGTTTTACTATATAAGATGTCGTTTTTATCCAACATATTCAGGTTAAAAAGTCTGGGCACCCCCCTGTTCAAAAGGCTGGTTACGCCTATGACGAGTCTAATAAAAAGAGATTAAAAAGGTCCGTGCAGATCTCTAATGTGTACATTTTAAGTAAAAATCCTATGAAAATGATTTAAAACAATATTCATAGGTTACATAAAACAAATTAGTGGATATAAATTTTTAAAATGTTTAATATTCCACATTTTCTAAGAAAATATTGTATTTGTGAAAAATGTATTTTCTAGAAAAAATCTATTTTTTCCTCCCTCTATCCATAAGAAAACAATAGCAGGTAAAATCAGGTTACAAGATCAAATGTTGGACTCTACTCTGATCTGCAAGGTCCGGATTGTATCCTATCCGAAATCTCTGCTGAAAGTCTACTTGAGACCCGACAAGAACAAATTTTTTTAACCGAAATATTAAAACCCAAATCTAAATTGAAGGAAAATTAATCATATTTTAATGCATTTATGAAAAAGTAGCCTACAATTATATTTCTTGTATCAAATTTTGGCTTTTACCATTTAAACAAATATTCAGCATCTTCTTTTGGAAAGAAAAAAGTTAACTCGAATGAATCAAATTCCGACCCGAGCTGAACATTTAAAACCAACCCGACTCACAACGGGGGAAAAAAAAACAAAAAAAAAATGTGCCAACCCGAACCGAACTTCAGTCGGGTTTGGGTACTATCCGATTACCCGACCCAATGCAGGATTCAATTCTGTACCAAGTGATTGAAATAAATGTAAAATACAACTTTGAAATGTTCATGCAAGAAGTATTTTAAAAATATCTACAATAATGCCAAATATTCTTAGAAACGACCATAAAATAAAACAGATTTAATTGCATTGTTAAAATATCTTGTATTTAAGAAACAGCACAGTGATGGTAAGTATTTTTTTTTTTTTCCTTGGTAATCATTTCATGTATAAATGCTTTTAAAGCAAAATCTTCTAATTGAAATCTATATTTATTTCTTTGAGATTGTGACAGCTAAACTGTTCCAAACAGAGTGATAGAAGAAGGGAGAAAAAAGAGAAAATAGCTTTAGGATCACACGTGATATCTTTTTGTAGTGATTAGCATGAATTATATAATGTTTATAATCCTTATCGCTCCACGTGCAAAGAAATAATAAAAGTAGGTCATCATGAAATTTCTTGCAGATTGATTGGAATTAAATAAAAAGTTTTGATTTGTTTTTGAGAACTTTATTATAAAACACGCATATACACATAAATAACGGCTGTATTCACTATAAGTCACTTTTAATTTCAATTGTATAAAAACTATTGGTGCATTTATTAATACTTAACGAAATCTAATAGCATTTTTCAGTTTTTGATAAGGGAAAAACATTTAGAAAATGCTGAAAGTTGATTTTTTGAACTGAATTTCCAGATAAGACAGCTCACGGAAGGTCACCATCAAATAGCCATCGTTTATAACTTAAGATATAATACATTTATCAAAAATGGAAAAACATATTCGATTTCAAATCACTTTGATAGATATGCCAGCAGATTCTATGCTTTTCCGTTTAAAATTACCGGATCTCGATGAATTATTGCGCGAGGTTTCCTTTTAATCTCCCCCCCCCCCTTAAAAAAAAGTCTGTATTCCCGATCTACAGATTCTTTTAGAAATGATTAAAATGAGAATTTTCATATCTTATTCAATTGACGAAATGGGATGTGATAACGTTATTTTATTTGTACATAGCGCTAAATATTAAAATTAATATGTTAATTATCCATTTGTAAATAATTTTAACATATGGCACGGTGAAAATAAATGTCATTTTATCCCGTTCGAACACGCTATTTAAGATACTTGAGTTAAAGTTGAGACTGCTAACGCCCAATCATTCTCATGACGCTCTTCAGTGTATAGAAAAGTTTACTCAATTTCAACGGGATTTTTTTTCTTTTAAATATTATTTATAATGAATTATCAATTTTGAATATCATACTTATATTATTTATATCAAATTAATAATTTCATATTTCGATGCTTGTGGTTTCTAAAATTCAGTGTAATTATTTTTTTTTGTTGCAGAATCATTCGTGATATACCAAGGTAATGATGCAATTTATCATCCGTGCCATATGCCAGAATTTAAGCTGCAGATTTTACGCAACTTCAGTGTAGTTTTTCGTATTTATATTATTTAAATCATATTAATAATTTCGAATTTTGTATTTATATATAAATTATTTACTTCTAATTAATAATTTCTTAATTCAGCTTATTAATATGTTTCTGTTTAGCATGTCATTCGCGATTACTGCGGAAATTTCACATGTGGCGTTTCTTCCAGAAATTATGGTTAGTAAGTGAAATTTATTCCCAACAAGGGCAAGAATTCTTCAAAATTTCCTAAATCTTCCTTTCGGTAATTACCGCTTGTGATAAAAATGTCATTTAAATCCCCTCTCGAAATTTTAGTTTCCTCTTCTTTGTGCCACCCTTCCTCAATCACAACATTTTAAATTCTTAGATCTATTTTTCATTGATTTTTTTAGGGTACCATACTTAAAAAAAAGAAAATGGAGCCATTATAAGTTAATCATGTTCACATATTTATAGATTTTTAGCTATCCACAAATATTTAAAAAAAAAATAGGGTGACTAACTAAGTTACTTTATTTTTTTTCGGCATGTGTGTATCATGTTGGGTATTGTTGGAAAGATCTTGTAACACCGTATTCAAAAATATTTGTTTTAATTTTAGATATTGTCAAAAATGTAATGCAAAAGTATGTCCCCCCCCCCAACAGCCTATTTCCAAATCTAGTGAAACTAATAGGGGCAGTAGCAGTTTATTCAAACTTTGCTGGAATGTTATGGTGATTATCCTGGCTGACATGTAATTTTGGAGAAAGTCACATTTTCCGTTACACACAAACTTTACTTTGCAGGGCTCAGTAGCAGCATTTTTAACTATAAAGTTATAAAACTGACAGGTCTGACTATTCAGGCGATTTGGAATCAAATAGCAATTTCCATTTTTTTAATAAATAAATTGCTTATCAAGTAAAATGAGATTTTTGTCACATAACAACAGGTTTTCCTCCTTTCCCATGCTATCACGTACAGAAATTCGATTCAAAACTCCAACTTTGACAATATTTTGGCAAAAAATAGAAAACGCCATTTGATTACATAGTTCCTGAATAAGAACACCTGTCAATTTTATGTGTTTCCGAACAGTGAACAAAAATGAATTCAGTAATGTGTCAGAAAGTTGCTTCTTTGTATTTGAGCCTTAATTACAGAGAAATATTTTCAAGAATGTACTTTTTACTATACAGCTTCAAAAGTTATGATGTTTTTAACCCCCTTTTTTTATTTTATTCTAAATTACGTTAATTTTCTCATGAATGTCTAAGCGTCTAACATTGCTGTTGCTATTGTGTATTTTCTGTCTTGTGAACACATATAATCTAAAATACGCTGTAAAATTTTCCGATAAATATGTATACAGTATTCTTTAAAAGAATCTCAATCTTAATTGTATGCAGGGTTGCAGGTTTTTGACGTGTGTCAGTTTATGTCAGGTTTAAACCATCATGTCAAAAACCTCAAATACAAAATTGATTTGTAAAAATTCAGATTAAATGTCACAGATGACAACATTATATGTAATATTTTAAATTCACTATTACTGTATATCAATAATTAGTACATAGTAAAGTATTATTGTTAAGTGCAACTTTTTAACAGGCTAAAATTTTTATTTTTTGTAAAATTGTGTTTTTTTTTTAAAAGTAGACATTAAGCTCACCTGAGCTGTACATTTATTCTCTTACTTAAAATCGTTTTAATTTCTCTTACTTTTGAAAGCTTAAAGCATTAGCTAGACTTTTTTTTATATGAAAAAAACTTTGAAAAATGCAGGTTTTTTTGTATATATAACAAAATAATGTGCATCAATGTTATTCTAGTCTAGGCAATAACCATTCCATTCAAAATTGAAATTGGATTATTAATCTTAAACATTTACAAAATAAGAGAAGTAATAATAAAAAAAAAAAAGCTTAAAGTCAAAATCTTTTTAAAACATGCTTTCTTTAAATATATAAAAATATGTTTTTGATTTTAAAGCTGAACAAAATTGGCTCGGTCTTCTAAAAGAAAATTCCCTTAAGCCCCATATTGAAAAAGTGCACAATTGAAATTTTTACCATGATACCATTGTTTGGCTTATATTTTGTATCCCAACCGGCAAGGGTTGACTGATTTATCAGTTGATTCCGCTCGCGCTACAGAGAGAATTCATGGATGCTTACCCATACTATTGTGTATGAAGCTAAAGAATCTCCTTTCCCGTCTTCTTATTTCAGTGCTATAGGGGGACCCCATTTTTTGGTGGAAAGGTATCATTAAATGCAATAGCTTTTTGAGCCTGCTTCAAAACTTGCTCATCTAGCAATGCTTTTGCTATCAAGTCCTACTAGCTCAGCATCAATTAAGAGATAGACTATTTTCTAACGCTTCATACACTCTAAGCTCAGAAATCATCTGGGTGTAAATAAATGTGCTAAACACATTGTGTACTACAGCATGCTGCGGGATAAAATTGACCCAGATTATTTAATTGTACAAAATGATTTTCTTCTGATTGAAAATTCCAAAAAATATAAATATTTTATAGCAATTAATAATTTTTTTTAAATTATTAAATTACAATAAATTTAAATAAAAGATCGCATAAATCATTGACTTATTTAATGTTTACCTATTGTTGTTAAAATGTTTTAGTGTGTTACATGTATTTGGCGGTTTTTGATAGTTTAAACCAGTTTTTGTTGCTTGTCATGTCAAAAACCCATCCCTTATTGTATGTTAAGAAAAATTGGAATTTTTTGTAGAAATTGAGTCGCGTCTGATTTAATTTTTTTTTTGCATGGGCCAGGACCGGACTGAACTTTTAATTTTTACATCATACCAGGGCAGCTTTCGCTTGGGCCGGGCTGGGTCTGGTAATCCGGCCTGTGTAGACCTCTAAATGAATAAATGTCATTTATAAAGCTATCAAGATTTTTTTCAGTGTCTGGGACATAATTATAACCAATGTATTAAGATATATCCACAGAGATTACATGCACAGCCTCCCTGTTCATGAAAAAAAAAAAAAGTGAATGGACTGGATTCCAAAAATATCTTCTGTATCTGGTTTTAAATAAGGAACATTAAAAATATCAATTGGCTAAACTTAAAAAAAAAATTATACATAAATTATACTCATTTTAAAATTATCTGTGAACATTTTTATTTATAAAACGGAATCAAAATAATAATATATATGCAAACAAATAAAGGATATTCACTTTATGAGGGAATTGACTGACGAGTGGACTGGATCACACCTGCAAACTGTATCGTTAAACGGAAAGAATGCAGTTGTTTCTACCCTTTAATAATCAGACTTATCGCTGATTTGCACCGTGTTTCACTGGCTGGCATGCATTTTTTTTATTAAATTAGAGTCAAAGTCCTATTTTCATAACTGCGGAAAAGTTAGAAAAAAAAATTCAGTGGTTAACTGGAGAAAATTTCGCTATAGCTGTTTCTTAACATTGCGAAGATTCGCTATAAAAGGATAATTTAGCATTAAATACAATAGGAAAACGGCAGGAGCAAAATGTTAACATCTTCCATTAATTTAAATTTGTGTTGTAATGAAAGCATAGCCTTAAAGAGAGAAATCCTGATGAATTTAGGAAATGCATGCTATTCTGGCAAGGGCAGTTTTCAAATAGAAAGTGGGAACTCCGGTTTCTAAAGTCCACATGGGAAGGGAAAAAATAGTGCAAAGCAGATACTGGGAAAAGGATCGGGTGCCTTCTCCATATCTAAAAAGAGCAGCATGCAGTGCTCTTTGCAAAATGTCAAATGTAAACACCAATTTAAAGATTAAGACAACCGATAATCATTTTCAGAAACACCAAAAATTCAAATGAATAACAATAGCTCAGATAATTTGAGACAAAAATCATGAGAAAAGAAATTTATACCAGTAGAAAAAAAAAAGATTGTAAAATTAGATATTAACATAATTAGTCTACTTTAATTAAATTTATAAGAATATACATTTCAAAGTTGAATTACATTATAGGAAAAAGTTTTCTTATTTAAGGAACTGTAAACACATAATTAGAGATCAACTGAAAATTAATTTTCATTCAAACATCTGACTTTCTCCGAAAATGCTGCTGAACCGAAACTATTAGTATTCCAAAAATCTCATTTCTTCCTTCAGAAATTTTCAACATTACTTAATGATTTGAGCTGTAATGGCTCAAATGAGGCACTCTTTATTCATTGCTATAAACTTCACTGTTTATCAGTCATGACTGACTCGAGACATGAATACAAATTACAAAGCAAGCAATGCATATATGATTAAACTTTGAAGGTGCTTTTCATGTGCTCATTAAAAGCTGCAGACTTAGCAGTAACAGAACATTTTTAGTTTGAAACCACAGAAGTTTTTCCAATACTCTTTGAGAAAGTTCTAGTATAACAAACAGGGACCCGGAGCTGGAGCTGTGTTTTCCCTGGAGCTGGAGCTCTAAATTTTCCCCAGCTCCAGGGCTCCTTTAGTTTTTAATATTCTTTTAAATCTTTTTTTTTTTTTTTTCAGTCTTTTAAATTTCTAGGCTTAAAATATTTTAATTACATCATTATTCAGTATTTTAATTATATCATTTTTTAGGTTTTTATTATTATTATTAGAGAAGGAAACCTTCTCAAATTATGGTAACACTACTTTACTTCTACTTGCTACTTGAACTAAGTGACAACACTATTCGACAACAAATATGGCCACCTGTTGTTTACATGTGTAATTGTACAATTTTGGCTGTTTGAAAAGTGTAGAAGAAATTTAAGATTTTTGCGTTTAAAATTCCACCAAACTTTCTATTTTAAAAGCAAAAGCTAAAAGATGTCATACTTTCTAAACAAGCATTTGAAGTTTGATGAGAAGAAAAATGCTTTTTGTCAGATCTTTAATGAAGGTAGAAAGTATTTGTGAGCAAAAAATTAAAGGTGTAAATTAAAATATGTAACTCAAAAGCGTGAAGTCGGAGCCGGAGCCACAGTATTTTCTCTAGGAGCGGAGCTGGAGCTGGAACATCAAAAATTGTTCGGCTCCGGGTCACTGATAACAAATGATCATTTACATAATAAAAGATACATTGAAGTATGCATATCTAAAACATTTTTTAATTACATGAAATTCATATCATTAGAAAATCATATGTGTAATGTAGATGAATTACATTTTATTTTATATGAAAATAAAAAGTTTTGGTCAAAGGCACACAGAGCCAACTCGGACCACACATATAATTACCGTATATACTCGCATATAAGTCGACCCCCTAACTTTCCAATGCAAATTCTGGAAAAAATAAAACACCCGCGTATAAGTCGACCCCCAAACTTTTTACTTCAATTTTGCACATAATCAAACTAAAGATTTCACTTGCCAATACAAAAAGGTAGTAAGTAAACAAAAACATATCATTGAAAAATTTTTAAATGATAAATTATTATTATTTGTATATTTTATATATTATTTTTTTATTCATACACATATAAAGGCATAATTTTGCAGTATTCGAAGTTTTTGTTTTTGCTTTTTTAACTGACTCGCGTATAAGTCGACCCCCCAAATTTGCTCACCGAAAATTGTCAGAAATTCCTCGACTTATACGCGAGTATATACGGTAATTCATATTTTCATATATTTATGTATGTTATCTTTTAAAAAATTTATGTTTTCGTTTTTGGCCAAAAATAGGAAGCTTACCGAAATTCAGTTTCAGTCGATTCTTACACATAATGCATAGCCCAGTGGCAAAATTTTTGTAAGCTTTCTGCTACGACAAGCCTCAAAAACAGCAAAATTTTTCTGCAACGCGGTATTTTTTAATAGTAGAAATGCATGGCAAATTTGTACATAATATAATTAGGAAAAAGACATTGAAGAACTGTACGAGCTTAAATTCTTGTAATTTGTTGCAATGCATCATACATTTAAAAGCTATAAGATCAATTTATTGGAAGGAGGGAGAAGGATTGTACATATGTAAAAATATTAAAAATAAAATTTAATAATATATTTCTAAATAAGTTGTCTGTCATACAAGCAAACATAATTTTTTATATTTGATATGGAAAGCAAGCAAAATAAAAAAAGGAAACAATAAAGGATTAAGCAGAAACCATTTTATCGATTAAATTATTTTAAACTTAATATATATATATATACAAAAAAATAAACTTGTCAAAAATAAAAAGATTTCTTTCAAGTGAACTGCAACATATAATTTAGTACATCATGCAGAAAATATATTTTATTTTTTAATGTAAAAAAGGGTTATATTTATTGTTTATAGTATGATAAACATTAAGGAGACCATTTATGCATTTTCAATATATCAGGAAAACAAACAGTGAATGAAGATTTATGTTACTTAAAAAATTTAACAATGAGAAGTAACATAAAAATGAGTTTCTCAAAAGAATATGAAGACTTATCTTTATGAAGATAAAGTTAGGCCTAATAATGCTTAAATAAAAACAATACTTAAGCCAAAAATTTTTATAACTGAATAGAATATACAAATAACATTCTTGAGAAATAACAAAAATACTTGTTAATTATATGAACTTTTCATTACAATATAGTACACAAGATATTTAAATTTCCTGTTCAAAAATTTTGTTTACACTAAGAAAAAACAAATATGGCTTCCTTTAGTTTACTTGTTAACTGCAGCTGTGAAAACCTATTTAAAATAACTATAGTAAGATCTAATAATGCTTAAATAAAAACAATTCTTAAGCTAAAAATATTTATAACTGAATAGAATATACAAATAGTACTCATGAGAAATAACAAAAATACTTGTTAATTGTATGAACTTTTCAATACAATATACACAAGATATTTAAATTTCCAGTTCAAAAATTTTGTTTACACTAAGAAAAAACAAATATGGCTTCCTTTAGTTTACTTGCTAACTGCAGCTATGAAAACCCATTTAAAATAACTATAGTAAGACCTAATAATGCTTAAATAAAAACAATTCTTAACCCAAAAATATGTATAACTGAATAGAATATACAAATAATATTAATGAGAGATAATAAAAATACTTATGTTAATTATAAGAGCTTTTCAATACAAGATATTTAAATTTTTGTTTACACTAAGAAAAAACAAATATGGCTTCCTTTAGTTTACTTGCTAACTGCAGCTATGAAAACCCATTTAAAATAACTATAGTAAGACCTAATAATGCTTAAATAAAAACAATTCTTAACCCAAAAATATTTATAACTGAATAGAATATACAAATAATATTAATGAGAGATAATAAAAATACTTATGTTAATTATAAGAGCTTTTCAATACAAGATATTTAAATTTTTGTTTACACTAAGAAAAAACAAATATGGCTTCCTTTAGTTTACTTGCTAACTGCAGCTATGAAAACCCATTTAAAATAACTATAGTAAGACCTAATAATGCTTAAATAAAAACAATTCTTAACCCAAAAATATTTATAACTGGATAGAATATACAAATAATATTAATGAGAAATAATAAAAATACTTATGTTAATTATAAGAGCTTTTCAATACAAGATATTTAAATTTTTGTTTACACTAAGAAAAAACAAATATGGCTTCCTTTAGTTTAGTTGTTAAAACTGCAGCTGTGAAAACCTATTTAAAATAACTATAGTAATATTCTTGAGGTGCAGAGGAAACAATTATTAAACTATTTTAAAAGGAATGCTTATAATATATTTTCATAGACTATAACACACTGATGTGCTTTTAAATTCATATACAAAGACTAGTCAAGTTAACAGCTTTGAAGAAGATATTGTTTTTCATTTGGCACACTAATGCCTGCAGTTTTAAAATTGAAGTAATCAAATATTTGAAAACATATAATCACTTTAAAATATACTTTATTAATTATAAAATAATAGAATATCCTACCAATATCAAAAGGTATTTTTTTTTTTTTTTTTAAATACATAAAACACTGATTCAAAGATTAAGACAACAAACTGGTAGCCATCTTGAAAAACACCAAAAATTCAGATAAGTAACAATACCCGAGATAGACAATCAAAGATCAATAAAAAAGGAATTTTCACCAGAACAAAATAGAATACAGCGAAACAGCACCGAAAACTGGCGATATGTAACAATTAAAATAAAAAACTTTGTAAAAAATCACCATAAAAAAAAAAAACAAGTTGGAAATTGCTCGCCAAACGTGGCAAATGAGGTGCGTTCGTACTATAACTAGTTTTAAAATTATTTTTTGCACCCCATATTGTACTGAATGTATAATTTTTTGCACTTCATAACGTGCATAGTCTGATACATCATTAAAATGCACTTCCAATAATTTTTTCGGAACACTTTTGACTGTCCCTGTAATTAAACTATACATCCGATTTTCCTAAAATTTGAAATAGCTCAACAAAATTTTGCAACAATTATATCTTTAAAATTTCAGACCATTCGGAAGGCTGTAATATCATTAAAATGCACTTGCAATAATTTTTCCCATTGGCCGTAATGTAAAGAAAAACTTTTGGCTGTCCTTGTAATTAAACTATACATCCGATTTTCCTAAAATTTGAAATGGCTCGACAAAATTTTGCAACAATTATATCTTTAAAATTTCAGATCATTCGGAAGGCTCTAATACCATTAAAATCCACTTGCAATAATTTTTCCCATTGGCCGTAATGTAAAGAAAAACTTTTGACTGTCCCTGTAATTAAACTATACGTCCGATTTTCCTAAAATTTGAAATGGCTCGACAAAATTTTGCAACAATTATATCTTTAAAATTTCAGATCATTCGGAAGGCTCTAATATCATTAAAATCCACTTGCAATAATTTTTCCCATTGGCCGTAATGTAAAGAAAAACTTTTGACTGTCCCTGTAATTAAACTATACATCCGATTTTCATAAAATTTGAAATGGCTTGACAAAATTTTGCAACAATCACATATTTGAAATTTCAGACTATTCGGTTGGGTAGTTTTTGCTCTGTTACATGCGGACAGACGGACGGACAGACGGACGGACGGACTGAACGACGACTATAGGTGCTACGTATTTATATAATTACGAACGCACCTAAAAAAAAAAAAATACATAGGATGCATTTCAAGCTAAAAATATTAACAGTTCATCATCAGCTAAAGTCCTTGTCCCCTTACAGACACGTGTTTTACTTTAGTTTATGACGAGCTGTTAATATTTTTAGCTCGAAACGCGTTCTATGTATTGTTTTTATTTTATGGTGATTTTTACAAAGTTTTATTATTTTTATTTTAACAAACTACAATGTTATAAAATTTGATCTTAAGATAATTAGCTTGAATGCAATGTATTGTATTATGCATTTCAAAATTCATTTACACTTTGGGATTAAATTTCATAATTTTAGGAACTGTATTTAAATACATAATGTGCAGTAAGTACTAATATTAAATGAAGAAAACAAAAACAGCCAATGTAATATACTCAAATCATAAAAGATTAAGTACGACGTCAGTCGTAGGTTATTTTTTTATATTTAATTATAACAATTGAGTACTTACCACAAAGTTTAAAATGAAAGGATACGTACGAAAAAATATTTAGCTGGACCTGATTTACTTGAAGAAAACTTTGACTTAAAAGTTTGTATCATCCTCAAAACAGCTTTCTGTAGAATGGTCAACTTCAACTAAGACATCCATATGGTCGCCTAAGAGCTAGCAAAAAGACATTTAAAGGCAAGAAAAGCAATTGCATTTCAAGCCATTTGAATGCTTTCAACTGGCTGAATATCAGAGTCAACAACAACTCGTCTAAAGTCCATAATTTTGATCTGGAAAAAAATTGGTTTTAAAATTAACAAAATAATAAAAACAAATGGCTTAGATGTCTTATTAACCTGGGATCTGCCATCTTGGATTTTTTTTCTTGCATGAAAACTCCTTTTTCGCCAAGTAGTAAACGTCACCAATGGTTAAATATTGTTGATAGATTAATATAATATTGAAAAAATTGGAATATAATAATTATAACTATTAATTGAAAAACAATTTTTAATTCACACCAAGAAAAAAATCCAAGATGGCAGACCCCAGATAAGACATCTGTTCCAAACAAATCATCATATACAAATTGAAGACTTACAATTTATATAAACAAGTCATGCATACACAAACTGGACAATTTATAAAAACACAATCTAGGGATACTTTGCATCAATCTTTTTAGTATGCAGATGTGCAACAGATTTTGTTTTAAAGGACAGGGAATCGGAGAAGGCTGTAGATAGTTTTTTTCATTTTAAATGTTAATTACATAACTACTACAGATAAAAGATGTAACGAATTGTAATTCGAATACAATCTTTTTTATATCTTTTTAAATTATAAACTAAAATAAAAATTGTATTTGTATGTTTAAAAATTTTAACAGCTTGATGTATATTTTGTAATATTTGATTACAGAAAAATTCGAACTGGATTTTACAATTCAAATAATTTTTTAGCATTTTGAAAACACTTGACATGTTAGGCTTAAATCAACTCGCAGCAAGTATCGTAAAAATAAAATAACTTTAAAAAGTAGTACATTATTTTTAAAAAAAATCGGTATGAATTGGGAAAAGTTATATTCAATAATATGTTTAACATAAATAAAATACATACCATTCCCAGAAGTATTTATTGCTGAAAATACCACATTGCAACAAAATCACCGTTTTCTTTCACATTCGGGATTCAAAACTCTCGTTTGATTCATTGATTCATTCTCAAATTCTCACTCCATTCCAGCGCGCACTGATCTCTTCTCGCCAAATTATTTGGCTACATTTCCCTTTCGCCAAGAGTGTTCAAAGCTTGAGGGTTTGTAAATTAGCCACCAGCTGTTGGTTGATTTACATCAAAACCTAATCGGCAACAACTTATGTCAACGTCTAACTGAATCTGAAGTTTGATGAAAATCCGTGCATTAGTTTTTGAGATTATGCTACTATTGAGATTACTATAGAGTAATTCGACATACGGCAACGAGTCACGTGACGTCCACCTTTTTCTACCTTTTTGACGTCATCACCGCTAATGGAGAGGGAGATTTGGTGTTTTTCTTGGCGATTTTCTGGCAACCTCGTATTACGGCAGTTTGTAAACAAAAAAATTAATAACATCAGTATTACAATTTATACTACTAAATTTAATATGTTGAAGAATATTAATAAAATCAGAATTACAGGTTATCGCCGAAATGTTTATTAAATATATGGTGGATGAAAAAGGTTTCATACACAGCTGTAATAAAAAAAAATATTTTTTTCACTCAAGATTATTTATTACGAAAAAAGGGAAAATTTGTAGTTGCAAAAAAATCACTATTGATTTGCATACTGTGTACGATTACTTGCATATTTATTAAATGTTCTATTTGAAACACCTATTGTATATACTATAATTATTATACCTATATATTTCGTAAATATTAAGTAATGTGAACAAATTGAATGCCTTTTGTAGTAGATATTTTTGTTAAGTATCACACAGCTGAAAAGTGTTTTAAAACTTTTTACGTATAGTGTGCTTAATTGAATCACTTTTGTAGGTATGTTATTTAAAGTATTACCTAACTGAAAAGAGTTTGAAATCTTTTTACACTTTTTCTATTATGTGTAATGCGTTTTACTTTGAAGTTCATCATTAATTTTTTTTTTAATTAATAGAAAACTAATATACTAAAATCTGTCGAGACAGTATCGCAACGAACCAAGAAAATTTTCCGTTTTAAACAGATTTCATTTTTAGCTGCTTGATTTTAAAAAAAATCTGGAGACCTAATATTTTGGAATACTAACAACTTTAGTTGTACCCCTCGCCCCCTTCACCAGCATATAGTACTTCATACATTATTTGCAAAAATTAAGCATTTTTTTCTTTAGTAAAAGAAAATAATTAATATAATATTTTAAATATATCTACCCATATACAGTGGCACACCCAGGACTTTTTTATGGGGGATGCCGAGCATTGGTGGCGAAACAAAATAAAATTAGTGAGGGCAAAATTTAATCTGCTTATGATTACAGTAGGTAATTACAAGGAGATACTAATTATTCATCAAATTACCGTAATTAATTCAGTATTTAATAATAATTTATTTATTTTAATGAAAATGAAAATTATTATATTTAAAATTTAATTAAATTAATAATTTAAAAGTACACAAATTTTTGAATGTGCAGAAGTTAAATAGGGGAGAAGGGGGGCTAGTGTGGACAATTTTTATAAATTTCACAAAAAAATGTACTAAATATATTTTTTTCACACTTCAAGTATTTTTTTACAAGAATTTGCTATTTTATCTTTGATTTGGTTGATATATTAAATTATTTGGCAATACAGTTATTTATTAATAAATTTAAAAAAAAAGTTATTTTTGTCCACATTAGCCCCATGTGGTGGGGCTAGTGTGGACAAGCTAGAATATTGATTTAGACAATGTAATACAACTCTTATAAATGTTTGCAAAACCATAATAAAATAAATTTGAACCTAAACAACATAGTAAATATATTAATCGTAATAAAATATAACTTAATTAATGTTATACCTAATATTTTTTTATTATTACTGAGGACTGCAGTTAGGTATGCTATGAATCTATTTTAAAGACAAAATTAAATACATTACAAAACACTGGTCAAAATAAAGTACACAAATAAAAAGGTATGGACGTATTTACCTATCTTAAAATCTTAAGTTTGTTTGCAAGGTTAAAGTAATTGTCAAAGCAACTAAATGTTTTTCATTAGTGTTTACACAGCCAGGAAACTACATAATAAACATTATGGCTTTTTGAATAATGTCTGGCTGTGAGAGTTTTCCCAATGATGGGTCATTCCATGTCAAATCAACCAATGGTCTGAACCTTGACATCTCAGAAATTTATAATTTTTGGTGTAGTGGTAGAGTCAGTCAAGTTAACAAGAAAAAACAAAATTTCTGATTTTTTGCGCTTTTAATTTTTGAGTTATTGATTTTTAAAAAATGAAAAATTGTCGAAATTTGACTCCACTTTGACACCTTTAAACAGCTGTAGACAAAAAACTATTTGACTTAGAGAACTCAAATTGGTGTCATTCTCTTCTGTTGTTAAGGATCTTTAAATTGATATACAACATGATTAAAGTATTTAAAATTTAAATTTTTTATTAAAAAATTTAAATTTTAAAAACACCCCTTTTGATTTTTTCGAAAAAAATATATGTTTTAAAGACATCAATTGACTATGTGTATGCCAACTTTCATAATGGGATGACAATGGGTTCCTATGGAAATCAATATTTTTGTATTATCACATAAGACATTTGCTCATGTTTAAAGCGTAACTGTAAAGTGTAAACTCATTGGTTAATGTTTAAATGAATATGACGACTAATCTATTAAGTAGTTTTTGTAATACAAATAAATATGAAAATTTAATCTATTAAATATAATATCAAGTTATAATTTGTAAAATGCTTGTTTATTTAAAGCAGGCATTCTAATACATGGTTAACTTTTAAATTAAACAATAAAAATATGCAAAAAAAAAAAAACCTTACTGGCTCTGTGTCTAATTAACTCTCTAGTCTTTATAATAAATTTCAAATTATCTTAATGGAGATCAGGTACTTGTAACAAACAGCCCACTAAAATTGCTTGACATATTATATAAATGTTGTATTAGCTAACTTCAATGGAATTTGATATTTGAAGCTTTAAGTGTAGTTATCAAGAGGTAGAATTCTTTTAACACCTGCTGTCCAATTGTGCTTAATTCATGAAGCAGCTGTTTGAAACATTCAGTGCACGTATGACTTTATTAATTTATAATATTTGCTACACAATTAATATTTTATAAAATGTTATTAAAAATTGAAATCTGTTTATAATTAAAAACATAAATATGCAAAAAAATTTCATTTCAAGGACTTTTAAGATAGGAATTTTACAAACTAAGTCAACTTCCTTACTCAGAATATAAACTTTCCCAGTTGCAGTAACAGCTCAACTTTTTGCAAAAAGATCTCCCCTGATACATTTAATATATCATTCGATTGTGTATAAAAAAAAAGAAATTGCTGGTCCCTTTGAATGTAGGAAGCTTATTTTATATTCACTTGCAATTGATTATACAGAGTTAATTTTACACTGTGCCTGTAAGTTAATTTCCTTTTGAATATCTTTATTGTTTAATTTAAAAGTAAATCATGTATTAGTATGCCTACTCTATTGTCATTAAATAAACAAACATTTCTCAAATTGTTATTACCTGATATATTTAATAAATTAAATTTTCATATTTACTTGTAATACAAAAACTACTTCATAGATTAGTAGTAGTATTCAAACTAGAGGTCTGGGCTATTTTTATTCACGACACTCGGGTCTTACTTTTTTCTGAAGAATCGGGCCTCACTTATTTTTTCCGAACCCAGCCAGGGGGCTGGCTTCATTCTTCCTACGTCTGCACAGGTCAAAATTTTCAGTTCTTGTCTCGACACAGCCTGTATGAAAATCATTGTCTCAGCATGGTCTGGACCGTGCTATCAGTAAAATTTGGCCCAACTAAAAAATTTTGCAAAAAATGCATATATTTTTAAATTGTCATTCTACGATTGAACTTTAAAATGTATTCCTTTTAAAGAATAGTAAATTTCTAAGCAATAAAATTAATATACAATAAAACCTGTTAAAAAGAACCTGCCTATGACAGAATCCTGTCTTAAAAGGAAAAATGTGAAAGTCCATGCAAAATTAACACAGTAGACTCCCTCAAATCCGCACAGCTTGGGACCAGAGGGTGTGCGGATTTTAGAATTTTGAAGAGTTCCGATTCTTTGTTTAATTTTTTTAAACAATAATTTGAATGTAATAATGCAATCAAAATTATAATGGATGCTTGCAATATAGTAAAATATTAAAATAATTAAGTAAAGTAATAAACTAAAATGATAAAAAGTAAGATATTTTTAAAAATGATTAAATTATTAAAAGGTCAAGTAGATAATTAATAATGTATAATTAAATATGCATAATAAAGATGAGATACATCCCTTGAATTTTTCAACAAAATTTTTCTTTTTTATTAATTCACATCAAAATCATAAAAAAAAGAAGTTTTATTCCCAGTTTAGCCAGTCTTAATAATAAAAAAAGCTTGATTACTGCCTTCTTTAAAAATAAAGATTATATAACCGAAAAATAATAAAAGGATAAAATAAGTATTTTTGATCAGAACGTCTCGTACGAGACAATTTTTAATCACGTCGACGTAAAAATCCATGTTTTGTAGAAATTCAGCCGGGTTGGGCAAAAGTTTTAACTTTTTTCTCAGCTGGGCTCGCCAAACTTTTATGCTGGGCCGGGCCATTATTTTTTTTTGTACGGGCCGGGCTGTGCCCAAACTGGTAACTTTTATACTGTTCCGGGCTCGGGCCAAACTTTAATACTAGGCCGGGCCATTCATTTTTTTCCTATGGGCCAGGCTCAGGCCAAACTTAACTTTTATACCAGGCCCGGGCCTGTAAATTTCTACCTGTGCAAACCTCTAATTCAAACATTAACCAATGAGTTTACAGTTACGCTTTTGACATGAAAATACAAGTATAGCAAATTTCATATATGATAATACAAAAATATTAATTTCCATAGGAACCCATTGTCATCCCATTATGAAAATTGGCATACACATAGTCAATTGATGTCTTTAAAACATATATTTTTTTCAAAAAAATTAAAAGCGGTGTTTTTGAAATTTTAAATTTTTTAATAAAAAAATTAAATTTTAAATACTTTAATCATGTTTTATATCCAATTAAAGATTGTAAAAAGCAGAAGAGAATGATACCAGTTTGAGCTTTCTAAGTCAAATAGTTTTTTGCCTACAGCTGTTTAAAGGTGTCGAAGTGGAGTCAAATTTCGGCAATTTTTCATTTTTTGAAAGCCAAAAAATTAAAAACCCCAAAAATCGGAAATTTTGGCTTTTCTTGTCCTCTTAACAGGTACAACAAATAAACAAAAACATATAAAAATCTGAATCCAGAAGGTTCAAAAATAATTTTTTTTGGTTGATTTGATATGGAATGACCCTGATGTTTATTTGTGAAACATCATTTTCAATATAAATAAAACGGTTTTTCTTAAAGCTAATACTCTTGAGGAACTGTTTCATACTTGACAACAGAAACAGACTTTGAATAACTGCTACATATTTATAAAATGTGGTGTGACTTGACTTCTTGCAAATTAAAGAAACTTGAGCCAATAAAAAATCTCCTGGCTTGATTGTTGTTTCACTCATTTCTACTTCTTCAATTTCTAATTTATCAACTTCCATGTCAAAAAGGCTGTTTCCACTGTCTTCTCGTGTGCTTACCAGATCTTGTGTAGTACCTGGGCATTCACGGCCGATAGTATAGCTCCAAAAAAAAAAATAATAATAATAATCATCTCCAAATGCTAATCAATTTAAAGGGATAATGCCAGGCTTTTACAAATCTTGATATGATATTACTTAGTGTAAATAATTTATGATATGCTTTCGCTGTTAAGGAAGGAATATCAGACTGATACTGTTTTGTCAGGATAATTTAACATCCAGTCATTAAATGCAACTTTACACATTCCTTTGAATGCACCATAAATAGCAACATCTAGGGGTTGAAGTTTATTTGAACAATGTGATGGGAAAGACAGTAACACAATGTAATTTTCCTTCACATATGTGTAATTGCTACAAGAGAAATGTTGAATTATGATTATCAAAAAGCAAAGAAAACAGGGTGGTCAATATCAGATTTTGTGTGTTCTTGTATATGGTGTAAAACAGCTGGAAATAGTTTTTTCACCATCCATCCGCTTTTTGAAGGCAAATCTAGACTTCCAGTTAGAGCACCAACAAGAAAATAATCCTTATAATTTACTCTAGGAAAAATATACTACCTACCTATGTCATTATAATGGACTAGCATTAGTAATTTAAATAAAAAATGTATATCAAACTAAATTCTACTATGTGTGTGTTCTACATTAAAATTCAGTTATTACTTCACAAATGAATCTAATTTAGTATCGAAATAGCATAAAATGTGACATATTTATATACCTAATTAATGTTTTTACAACTGAAAGCTGAATGGGGCTAGTGTGGGCATGTCCACACTAGCCCCATGGTGTCATTTATTTTTTTAGGACTAACACTGATAAATGTAAACAATACAGAGCAAAAGTGAATATCAAAAAGTATACTGATTAGATTAATTTATAATATAATATCCCCTTTCATTTGAAATAATGAATATAAATAGTCTAACTTAGTAATTAAAAAACAAATCATGAATTTACTTTTTCACCATAAAAATCTTTTTTTATAAATTGCAAATGAACTATGAAATGTATTCTTGTGTAATTAAACATGGAAGTGTATATCAGTGTTGTCAATCTGCAAAAATTTACAGAGCAACTTTAACTAAAAAATAACAGAATTATTCAAGTTGTCCACACTAGCCCGCTTCTCCCCTACTTAAAGAGATCTTAAACAAACATTTATAGAATTTCCTATTTATATTTATCTGACCGTGAGACATATTGTAGTTTAAAAGAAAATATCCAAAATAGCCTTGACAAAATGAATTATTGGATGCAAATTTTTGGGCTAGTTCTTTTAAACTTTATTTGTCAGTCCGAATTTTTGGGAATTAATAAACTAATAGAGAATTTAATCTGTTTTGGGCATCAGTCAATTTTTGAAAGGCATTGCCTCTAGTCTTGGAAAGGGCAGCTGCCCCTACTGCTACTGTGGCTCAGCCGACTATGGAGGCGAGTTGAATTGAACAGATAAAAAAATTCAGTAAATTCAATTAAAAACATTGTTACACAATAAAATCTTTTTCTTTTTACAAATTACTTCAGTTGAAATTACATTAATCTCTTTATGTATACATCATAAAGCAGCCCATTTTTAATCTTTATTCTGCCATAGTGGATCTTAAGTAAATTTTTAAAATGCGTAAGGTTGAAAATGACCTTTCGCTGACACAGGTTGTAACGGGAAGCGTTGCAAATATTTTTAATAATTTATAGATGTTCAGGTACAACATTTTCTCACATTTCGAAACTGCTTCAATGGCATTCTTGCATCGAGTTATGAAAGTGATTTTTAAAATTTTCTGCACCACAACTTGAATTCGGCGTTTAAAGTTTTTGAATTGGTAGAAAGCAAGTCATGTGCATAAAATTCACACAATTAAAGAAAATCTTTCATTTCATTTGCTGTTGGAGCATCTTTTCCATTAGGTAGAAGAATTAAAAAACTTTCAAAATGTTGTGGTGCCAAGTGAAATGTTCATTAAGTTGAGTCAACATTTGATCAACGAATGGAATAAAAATATTTCTTCTGAAATACTCTTTTATAGAATCAGCTGGAACATTGGATCTTTGTTTTGATGCAGTTCTTGGCAGTTTAAGGTCAATATGAAAGTTACTGTCTTTCAAACAAGCTTCATCAAAAATTTCCTTGAAAGGGCTTTACGAATAGAATTTAAGTGAGCCACAACATTGTCAACGAAATTTAAGGCAATTAAAAGGTCACTGTCACATTTTTGCAATAATTTAGACAATGGTAATAGCCCGGGAGGCGGATGAACAGACCATCGCCTTATCCAGTTGATGGCTGAAATTCCAGTTGTGTGTGTGTGTATATATACAACACATGCATATATATGTATATAAGTATGTATATATAACACTGGCACCACGGCTAACCAAAAAGTACCCAATAATCTAATTTTATACTAAAGTCTTTTAATCTAAGTGATTGTTTTAATTTAAATTTATGCAATTGATAATTAAGAAATCCCTTAAAAATTAATGTCTTAAATCAAATTTACTCGTACATCAGCAGTACATAATAGAACATAATTTTATTTTATTTTTAAGTAATAAATTAAATGACTTACTTTTCATAAAGATAGGCAATAAAGCAAAATAAAATCCTCATCAAAACATAAAAGAAGTGTAGCCTCCATGCTGCATACAAACAGTGATTTAGCCTGCAAGTTAGCATCCAAAAGACTAAAAGATTATTTCTAACCTAATAGTCTTCCAGGCGCATTCCAACGGGCCACCACAGAAGTAAAGAACCAACAAGCTGCAACTCTACTAGAAATAAGTTGACTTTGCTGCTCTGTGCACCGATCGTCAACATGTTAGTGACAATAACTGATGCTGCTGATGAACAGATCATACTGCGTAACACCTATTCACACCATCCTTGTTTCATTTCTAGCAGCTAAAGCAACTAGCAAATTAAAAGAGAGAAAATAATGTAATACATGCATACATATAATATTTAAAAAATGAAAGGCAAAATGGTACTTTTCAGTTAGTCGGGCACCAGTGTTTTATATACATATATATATAGATACATGTATGTGTATATATATACACATATATATGCATTTATACATATATATGTATGTATATAAAACACTGGCGCCCGGCTAACCGAAAAGTACCAGCAAAATATAATAAAACAAATATTTGATTCAAACAGTAAATGTTGATTTTTTATTAAAGTACTATTCAAAATCAGATATGGGAAACTGAAAATAGCTGACTATATATGTATTTGTTAAAATAGTATCATTTGTAACATTAACGAAAACCTCATAAAAGAATTTTATCCCTAAGCAATGATTTAGTACATAATTTTTTTTTTACATCATTTTGTACACAAGACCATTTCGCATCTCAGCTCTCCGCTTTCTCGGAACAAAATCCTAGATACCCTACTGACATTTTTGTGTATTAGAATTCCAAAGCATGGAGAGGATTGCGACCCCTCTCTTAATCTCTGAGAAAAGTATGAAGTTTTTTAAAAAGCACTGAGAGATGATAAAAATATAAAAAGCTGTTAATGATTGTGATTAAACTGATTATTGCAATTTCATCCACCTCATTTTTAACCTTTTATTCCCTAACACTGCTTACCATATCCACTGAAAACATTCAGTTTTGTAAGTTATTGATATTTAACAACAATAAAAGAGTTCAACTCAGGCATGTAACTTATATTATTTACTGGTTGTGGGGGGTTAGCTTTCAGTTACAATGACTTTCTTTTAAATAAAAGTACATGAATACATATTTTCACAGATGTGCTTTTGATATCTGTAAAATTCGGTAAGTCTTTTATTTTCAAAGAACTAACTTTTTTTGAAAAAGTTATGCACTTTTCATTTCTGCTCCACACTAAAAAAAATCTTGAGTATGTCATTGATCAGAAGATATATCGTACCTGTAATATATGTTAATATTACTCTACATATGACTACAAGTTGTTTAATCATAATATTAAATTCGTAAAATTACACTGGGCAAAAGCAGTAGAAGTAACAGGATCATATCTAACACCAAAAAATTTTTAACATTGACGTAACCAAAAAAAATTATACGAGATACCAAATAAAAACTAATCTGAAAGAAAATGAAACAGAAAAAAATATACAAAACACTTACTTAGTATATGTTTCTCCGTTTACATTTATTTTTCTATACGCTAGACGATAACAACAATACACGTTTTGCAAAAGATGGCACTTCGGCATTTTCTTTAAAAAAAAGTTGTACAGAAGCACTTGACAATCGCATAGTGTGCGAAAAAGAAGCCAATGAATTCACTCAAAAGATGTCAAGAATATGTGCAGTCGAGTGCGCAGATGGCGGATTTGTGTTCTACCTTTTTTACGTCATATCAAAATGCCCTATTGCGAAAATCGTGAAAAATTCAGCATAGCAGCGCCAGCGATTGACACGAAAACTTAATCAGCAACAACTTGCACCAACGTTTTACTGAGTCTGGAGTTAGATGAAAATCCGTCCATTAGTTCTTCAGATAGTGCTATTGCGGAAATCTTGAAAAATGCAGCATAGCATCCGCACCTGTTAGGCGATATAAACCGAACAATAATCAGCACCAGTTTATATCAAGGTCTAACTGAATCTGAAGTTTTATGGAATTCCGTGCATTAGTTCTTGAAATAGAGCACCCATCAAATTTTTGTCACATACAGACAGACAGACATTTTCTAAAAACCATGAAATCTAAAATGTATAAATCCATTGGAAACCGGAAGTCGAATTTTTTCACGAATCCAATACTTTCTTCTTGTAAAGGTAGAAGAAAGTAATAAACACACAATAATATTCTATAGTAAAATCTGTGAACGCAGATCGTAAGGGCCAAAACAGAATTCCGCTTTGGAGAGATTTCCAAGGGAACAGATTTAATTGTTCGGCATTACTTCCATACGGAGAATGATTTTTTTTTTTTTTAAGTTTGACAGGATTCTGTTATAAAGCGTTCCATTTTCGCGCCTTTTAATGAGCAAAATACAGTAATACCTATAAAAAATAGAATCGGTGTGGATCGGGAAAAATTTTTGTTTTAGACAGTTTTCCTATCTACCAGGTAGATTTGTAGAAGTATTTGGCTTAAAAAATTTTCCATTATAGACAGGTTCTGTTTTGACAGGTTTAACTGCATTAAGTTCCACTCAATGCAAACTAACTGATATCATGGTTATTAAATATTTTTTATTTTATTTTATTTAATGTGCACCCTAAAAAATCGGGGTTTTAGGCGCCCCACGCAGTGATTTTGCGGGACAGGTGTGAAAGTCGGGACGCTACGTGTAAATCAGGACATCTGGCAACACTAATTACATCATATATTCAAACACCGATTTAAGATAAACTTGACGCTTTATATAACAAAATTATGTGTTCCGTAGGGAAAAAGAATGAAAGAGCATTTAGCTCAATATTAATTAAATTACCATAAAGCAGCATTTTCTCCTTTATAATAGACTAGCAAAACCCGCGGCTTTGCTCGCGTAATAGTTGAAATGCGCCGAGTGGTACAGTGTGCCCAGTAATTAACCAAAAATTTGAATTGTTTAGCAAAAGAATTTGAGAAGAGATAAAAGAAAAATATTTACTTCACAAATAAGTACATTTAGTTGGGGTAACTGAACCCACGAGGTAACTGGGCTATAGGCTATTTTATAAAAAACTGTTGGTGTTTTTAAGTTTTAGCTTTTGTGAACAATGCACCTTAATCTCTACTTCCTAAAACAACGTGTGTCAACTCAATCATAGCTCTCACTTTGCTGTGATAGGTTGTCAGAAATTTACGTTTCTTTTTTTAAAAACAACGTCAATATGGCTGAACTTCCTCGGCTTTTTATTAAAATACTGTAAGTACTTTTATTAAACAATCTTTTTTATTGAAGATTAGGCATATAACTGCATTAATATTATTAGGTATCTATACATATTTACTTCATGTTTCAAATGTAGGTCCGGTGTCACAGTTACCCCATAAATTTTTCAAGAATGGGGTAACTGGGACATGTGTCTGGGGTAACTGGACCATGCTGGATCCAGTTAGCCCAATAGTTATAAATAATTTTCAAGAGTTTCTCTTACTACGGGAAGTAAATTTCTCCATTGTTTTTTTGCTCACAATAAAGAAAATGATAGAATACCGTATTGAAATTACGTAATAAAATTTAAACAAGTTGGAAATTGCTCGTCAAACGTGGCAAATGAGGTGCGTTCGTACTATAACTAGTTTTATAACTATTTTTTGCACCCCATATTGTACTGAATGTATATTTTTTTGCACTTCATAAGTGCATAGTCTGTAACATCATTAAAATGCACTTGCAATAATTTTTTCCCCATTCACCGTAATGTAACAGAACACTTTTGACTGTCCCTGTCATTAAACTATACATCCGATTTTCATAAAATTTGAAATGGCTCGACAAAATTTTGCAACAATTATATATTTAAAATTTCTGACCATTCGGAAGGCTTTAACATCATTAAAATGCACTTGCAATATTTTTTATCCATTGGCCGTAATGTAACGGAAAACTTTTGACTGTCCCTGTAATTAAACTATACATCCGATTTTCATAAAATTTGAAATGGCTCGACAAAATATTACAACAATTATGTATTTAAAATTTCAGAACATTCGGAAGGCTGTAACACCATTAAAATGCACTTGCAATAATTTTTCCCATTGGCCGTAATGTAAAGAAAAACTTTTGACTGTCCCTGTAATTAAACTATACATCCGATTTTCATAAAATTTTAAATGGCTCGACAAAATTTTGCAACAATCATATATTTAAAATTTCAGACCATTCGGTTGGGTAGTTTTTGCTCTGTTACATGCGGACAGACAGACGGACTGAACGACGACTATAGGTGCTACGTATTTATATAATTACGAACGCACCTAAAAAAGCATATTGGATGGTATCAAACCCAAATTTCTTGACCCCTT
>OZ010799.1:37516229-37556157 GCA_963932465.1 Maratus speciosus | reverse complement strand
GAGAGGCGGTGATGCCATTATCGCATCACTTAATTATAAATCCTAATTGCCACATTGACACCGGAATTTTATAATGAAAATTTCACCTTTATTAAGTATGCCAAAATATACTTTTACTTGTTTTTAAATAGATTCTCTTGTGAATATTGGTTTCATTAAATTATTTCAATATTTTACGAATGCAAATACCTTGCCGCTGAAAGCGAGATAGCCAAACTTTGAAATTGTACGATATACTGGGGTCGCATTCTATAGGGAAACTTTTATCGTTCTTACAACTATTTTGAAAATAATATCTTCATCGCACCTTTCTTAGACTATGTTAAATAAAATTATCATGACGGTAGTGTAAAGGGCCAGCACCGTGCGAAAGGGGGGGGGGCGAAGGGGGCGGTCGCCCCGGGCGCGGAAATTGAGGGGCGCAAAATTTACAATACAAATTTCCGGGTTTTTTTTTTTTGTTGTTGTTGTTTTTTTTTTTTTTTTTTTTTTTTTTTTGTCGTCGATCATTTTCGTTGGAATTTTATTTCCTCTCTTCGACATTCTATTTTTCTTTTTGTAAAAAAAATATATATATTTACATATCGGGAATTATTTTCCCAATGAAAATCCGTAAATTTTTCGTTTCAAAATTATTGTATCGTTCACATTTACTTTTCATTGAGTTCTTTAGATTTAATGATTTTATAATATACTTTTCTGATATTTTCTTGCAGTGTTTCTTAAACTTTTACACTCTGCGGCCCCTTTGCATTGTATATACGAAAGTTTGAACCGCCTCCCATCCTCAGTGATTACGAATTGCTAACGTGCTCTGATCTCACTACATGGGATCATTCTTTAATCATTCGGTCTTTATTTTGCTGTTTAAAAAATAGGTCCGGCACAGGATGAAGATGATACATGAAATCTGCGGTTACAGAAGGACGAACATTTTCCAAGCTAAAGTGCAAGAAGATTATGCTTAGTGGGAAAATTATTAACCGTGATTGGCTTATGGATAGCTTAATTAAGGGAATCACTATATTTTGTTTTCTCTGAATCATCATCTAATCAATTATCATGATCGCCCTCCAAATTTAGCCAATTCAGATTGTGGGTTTTCTAAGTGGAAAAAATTAAATTTTAAAACTCCTGAGCATGAAAATGCTCTAGAACACAGGAATGCATACATTCGCTAAAAGGAAATTCAGCGACATTTAAAATTAAATCGTGGAATTGACATTTGAAAAAAGCAAAAGTGAAAATTATTGAAAGTGAAAAATATAAATGGCGAACGATTTTCAGGATGAAATTATGAACCCTCTGGCCAAGAGGCGGCTGCACAGAAAATCACCACATCGAGTTGACGGCTGAAATTCCAGGATTAAACAGAATTCGATTAGCATATTAAAATGACACTGGTTCGCCAAGTTATATCTTGATGGAAAACACCTACAAACACGATTTAAGTGGTTTATCACTGTGTTTCCCTGCACCAAAAGCTATGAAAACATGGAGGACTGGGAGCAAGGAAACACAATGGTAAACCTACCAGTCAACCGCTGAAATCGGATTGCAGGTCTTTCCCACCAAAATATTATTTGGCAGACCAGTTGCATTTTAATATACGAATCGAGTTTTAACTAATCCTGGAATTTCAGCCATCAACTTTGTCACGTATTTTTATGGACTTAAATATCATTGCGTGGAGAGATATATCTACAAGAATAATATATACATCTTGCTTAAACAAGTATTTAATCACGAACACATTTTACAGCAGACGATCACAGGAAACACAGATTCGGCATAGCATACCATTCCGCTTAAGCACACAAACATTCTATTTTTATTTCGCGCTAGTCGCGGTTACAGTCAAATACACCACATCTCCTCCCTTCCAAAACTTCTTCTATAGATCTAATCGCTTTGGAGGTTTCCGGACTCTAGTGGATCGGCGAACTGGTTGTGGTGTCGGAGTTGAACCCTGGGCTATGAGTGGAGCATGCTCTGGTGTAGGAATTGAGACTGGCGTTGCATCAGTCGTCTCCGTCTCCCTACAGGTCGGTGATGGTGTTGACTCAACACTGGACGTCGGAGCCTCAGCATCTTGCACAGGAATGGCAGGTTTTGCAGACTGTCGTTGGAGCTCGCCTTCTTTTTCCTCTATGTCTCCTCCATCCCGTATTTGATCCACATGTCTACGCCACAATTGGCCATTTACATCCACAGTGTAATGTAGTTGCCCATCTTTACTAACGACTCTTCCAAACCTCCATCTCTTGTCTCCTTGCCGGTAATTTCGTACAGCGACATTGTCGCCAATTCGGAACCCTCTATCTGAGAATTCATAAGTTCCTTTACGAACTTTTTCTTCCACCCTGCTCTTAAGATCAGGACGCAGCAGGTCGATTCTCGTCCGAATCTCTCTCTTCAACATGAGCATGGCTGGACTATGGAGTGTAGTGAGGTTCGGAGCTTTTCTGTATTGCATAAGGAACGTACTTAATTTTTGTTGTATCGTTCCGCCATAATTTTGCATAGCTCTTAAAGATTGCTTCACTGTAAATACGTATCTTTCGGCCTGCCCATTGCTAGATGGCTTAAAGAGCGCAGTGGTTCTGTGTTTAATGCCGTTATTACGCATAAACATGTCAAATTCGAACGATGTGAACTGTGGACCGTTGTCACTTACAAGCATAAGTGGCAATCCAAATCGTGCGAAACAGTCTCTTAAGCATTCAATCGTTTTGGTTGTTGTGGTGGATCTCATTGGATAAGCTTCCAACCACTTTGAATGAGCATCTACTATAATCAGGAACATATGTTCAAAGATAGGTCCAGCAAAATCTATGTGGATACGTTGCCAAGGTGTACTAGGATACTCCCAGTAATGCACCTTCACTTTTTGTGGGTCGGTTTTATATCGAGCACAGTCTACACAGTTCTTGGCCGTGTTTTCTATGTCCTTATCGATGTTTTTCCAGTAAACGTACGATCTCGCGATAGATTTCATTTTTACAGCACCTAGATGGCCATGATGCAACTCTTCAAGCACCTGAGCCTGATACCGTTTAGGGACGCACACCCGCTGACCTAACAGTATGCAACCATCTTGTAGACTATATTCTGCTTCTCTTCCCCTTAAAACTCCTCCACTCTGTAACACATGAAGTATTGGAGCGAGGTCTGCATCCAAAAGAGTTTCTTTGGCTAAGTCACTAGCTGTGACAGGAAGAGTTTCTATTTGTGCTAACTGAAATAGAGAAATTTCATCTTTAACGTCTAGCTGTTCGGAAGTGGACGGCAGCCTAGACAAACAGTCAGCATTACCATGGTTTTTTGTATGACGATACTTTATGTCAAACTGGAAAGATTGTAATACTAAAGAATAATGTAACAATCTTGTCGCTGCCAGAATTGGGAGACCTTTCTTCGATCCGAAGATGGCCACTAAAGGTTGGTGGTCAGTTAATAATGTGAATCGTCTCCCTTTTAGGTAAAGATAAAATTTCTTGACACCCCATACAATTGCGAGTGCTTCTTTATCAATCTGAGCGTATTTTTGCTCAGTTTTTGTGAGAGTTCTGGAGGCAAAAGCTATTGGTCTTTCCGTTCCGTCAGGCAAAGAGTGGGAAAGTACCGCCCCTACCCCAACAGGAGATGCGTCAGTTGCCAATACCAATGGCAGTGATGGATCATAATGCATTAGGACACGCGGAGAACAAATTTCATTTTTAATTTTTTCAAAAGCTTCCTGACAATCCTTTGACCAAACCCATTTAACATCTTTCTGTGTTAATTTATACAAAGGATTCGCTATTGTAGCCAAATTAGGGCAAAATTTTCCATAAAAGTTAACAAGCCCTAAAAAACTCTGTACTTCTTGTACGTTTGTAGGTCTAGGAGCTTTCGAAATCGCAGAAATCTTCTCATCAGTTTTATGTAAACCGTTTTTATCAATTTTGTGCCCTAAAAATTTTATTTCTTTTTGAAAAAATTTACTCTTACCCAAATTTAATTTCAGCCCATGATCTTTACATTTCTGAAAAAATTTTCTTAAGGCCTCTAAATGTAAATTATCATCTGATCCAGTCACTCTAACATCATCCATAAAAACTTTAATACCTTCCATCCCCTGGAAAAGACCATCAATATATCTTTGCCAAATAGCTGGGGCAGAATTTAGACCATACATAAGTCTTTTACATACATATAACCCTTTATGAGTATTTATAGTTAAGAGTTTTTGACTATCGGGATGCACTTTCATTTGCAAATATGCATGCTTAAAATCAATTTTTGAAAAATGTTTACCCCCATTTAAGCTTGAAAATATTTCCTCTAATTTTGGTAAAGGATGTTGTTGTATCATTATATTTTGGTTTACGGTAACAGAGTAATCTGCACATAGGCGTATTGACCCATCAGTTTTTTCAACCGGGACAACTGGTGTTGCCCAATCCGAGGATTCTACCCTCTCTATGATACCTTCCCTTTCAAGCCTATCAATTTCTTCTTCAACCCTATCTTTTAAAGAAAAAGGTACGGGTCTGGCTCTACAAAATTTTGGTATTACATCGGATTTAAGTTCCAACTTTACTTCATAATTATTAATTTCACCTAGCTGATCGTCGAAAAGTTCTTTATACTCTTCTAACAATTTATTCAAATCATATTCACAAGATGTTCTCACTGCTTTGATAGAATTCCAATCCAAATTTATACTATATAGCCATTCACGGCCAAAAATTGTATCCAAATTTTCCTTAACAATGTACAAATTTAATTTGAATTTTTGATTTTTGTATTCAACATCAACAGTAACAAATCCCAAAGGTACAATTATTTCACCTTTATATGTTTTAAAAACTACTTTTGAGGGCTTAATTTTTTTCTTCGAAATCTCACGAAATTTTTTAACGCTCATTACCGAGACGGCCCCTCCAGTATCCAGTTCCATACTTACAGGTTTATTTTCAACAATTAGTGTTAACATAATAGGAGGTTTTCTTTGCTCCTCCTCTTTTAGCGAGTTCAAATCAAAAGAATACATTGGGATAACATTTTCACTAGAATACAGAGTATCTACCTGCTTTTGTTTTACCGTGTTTGCTTTTAACCCTTTGTTTGCGGCAAAACAGGCTTTTTGAATGTGCCCAATTTTTTGACAAAAATGACACTTCGCTAATTTAAATCTGCAGGAATGCTTATCGTGATTAGTTGCCGTACACCGTGTGCAATTTGTTTTTTCCTTCTTTCCCGAATGATTTTGTTTTCCAAGGTTTTTCCTTTGCGAAACACATTTTGACTGCTCTTTATTTTTTCCCACGCTAAATTCCTTAATTTCTAAAGATTTCCCCATTATCTCATTTGCCCCTTTCATAGCTTTCTCCATAGCTAAAGCAATTTTTAAGGTATTCTCGATATCTATATCATCTTCCTCGAAAAGTCTATCTAATATTGCTCTATCCCTTAACCCGCTTACAAAAACATCCCTTAACATCGTATTTAACATTTCTTGTTTATACTGACAAGGAATTGCTAAGGAGCGAAGTTCAGCCATAAAAGCACTGACACTTTCCCCCTCTCGTTGCTTACGATTTAGAAATACATGCCTACTAGGAATTATAAGCGGCGTCGGAGTGAGGTGAGCTTTTAACGTATTTTTTAGGGTAAGGAAATCTTTATCGGAAGGACTGTCAGGAGCTAGCAGGTTTTTCAACAAATTGTATAACTTTGCTGACAAACTAGAAATAAAAACTTTCCCACGTTTGCCATCCGGAACATTTTGAATGTCCATGAATGCTTCGAAGCGTTCTATAAAAGCATCAAAAGCTTCATTTGTATCATCGAACTTTTCAAATTGAACCGAAACTTTAGGTTCGTGGGTTTTCGGACCGGCAAAAGTGGCTAAAGTTTCCATTAAGGCTTTATTCTGTTCGATTAAACTTTGAACGAGCTGCTCCATTTTTATCCTTCTTTAAAAGATAAATACAAAAGAATTTTTTTTTTTACCTTGGGCAGTCTTCAGCAGCTAATTATCCATCGGCGTTGTCCGTGGTCGTAATGACTTTGAAACTTTTAGTTACAAACACCTCGTCGCCAGCTGTCACGTATTTTTATGGACTTAAATATCATTGCGTGGAGAGATATATCTACAAGAATAATATATACATCTTGCTTAAACAAGTATTTAATCACGAACACATTTTACAGCAGACGATCACAGGAAACACAGATTCGGCATAGCATACCATTCCGCTTAAGCACACAAACATTCTATTTTTATTTCGCGCTAGTCGCGGTTACAGTCAAATACACCACAAACTTGATGAGCGATAGTTTGCGCAACTGCCTCCCGATCTACAATGAAGTAAGAAAAATGATTGTAGAAGAAATTAGTAAAACAAGGTATTTCTCAATTTCATTCGATCGCACTTCATATACCGAGTGTCTTAAAATGGGCTGACTGTTTTTAAATTTCAGTAACTTATAAATGGTGACAGCTATTAAAAAAATTCATGCAGGAAAGTAATGTAAAATGTCAGGAGTCTTTTTTACCGCGATTTCCGGTTTTAGCTCGACGAAGAAACTATAGATGGCGCTGCAAGCAGGGATGGCCACCTCGGAAACTCAGCTTATGCTTTAGAGTGATAGTGCAATCTCGAGGGACAGATCAAATCAACTAGCTGCTCGCGTTACAAATGACTTTTTCAAAAGGAAAAGGCAGCTAACGTCACCGTGGGTCGAATTACTGTGGATCGGCAAAAAACACCTGTCCATTCTTCATGACTCCTGCTGTACGCATGAACTCGGGAAATTTGATTGGTCTATGTTTATGATTAGCCTAGGTCTATGATATAATTAGCCTACGTCGCCAAGACAATTCCTGCAATGGTCGCTATGACAAAAATACAATGGAAATTGGTTGACGGAAGTGTTTGTTTGTAAACATGCCCTTTTCTTATTCTTATACTACAGGGGATCCTTGGTTTTTTCTGGTAAGAGGTTGGCTGTGCGAGGTGCTCCCTCCTTCTACACGTGGGGGGCGGTGACCGTTTTGCAGCCGGCGGTATTAGCTTTCTTTTCGGTGAAGCTTTTGCTTTTACGTTGTTGTGGTTCGAAGTAAGGTGTTTATTTTTTCTCTCTTTTCGTGGTGGTTATTAGTGAACTATCTTATTTGTGATTTGGTGGGTGTTTGGTAGGTGTAATAGTTTTATTTACGGTTTGTTTACCTCTACATTTTGCTGATTATGTCACTGGACAGTGTTATGGCTTGTTCTGAATTTAAGATTGTGGATATTGATGGAACAGCGGATTCTTCTGTTGTCAATGTTGATATGGTGGAATGTGAAGAAAGTACCTCATGTGACAGCGTCAAGAAAAACGGGGTAGAAAACTTCTTGACATGTGACAGCGATAATAAAAATGTGTCGCGGTCCACTGCTTCCACAGAGCTGCTTCTTTCAATGGCTGCCGAGAATGGCGGTAAGTGTTTCAATATTTTTTTACAAAGTACAGACTCAAAATCTATTCCAAATAGAGATCCTAGAGCTGTGCAAGTAGAGATTAAAAAGACAATTCCTCATGCTAATCATATAGAGAATGTCCGTCACACACGTACAGGCAGTCTACTTATTAGCACGAAAGACGTCAACTGTGCTGTTGACATCTGTCAGGTTACGAACTTTTTGGGGGTTACAGTTAAACATAGAGTTATTTGGGAGAACATTTCGAATCGCTTCTTGGTGTTCAACGTACCTGTCGACATCCCCCTGGAGGAGGTGGGCCAGGAGATAATGATCAATAACAATGTGCAGATATTAGAAATGCGACGATTTATTAAGAAAGATTCACCTAGTACTGTTTCCCCAGTTTTAATTACCTCGCTTGGTATTGCCATACCGACTGAAATTAAGTTATGGTTCACTCTTCAGAAGATCCGACAGTTTATCGATAGACCAAGGCAGTGTGTACGCTGCTTCAAATTTAACCATGCAACCGGGAAATGTCAGTCCGAAAATATCTGCGCCACGTGTGGCCAAAAGCATACTGGTCCGTGCACGCTAGAAGTCAAATGTGTGAACTGTGGGGAGGGCCACAGGTCAGATTATCTCCAGTGCCCTACCCGCTTGAGAGAAATGGATTTTCTCCGCTTCAAAAGTGGAAATTTCCTATCTTTTACAGAAGCTCGACGAAAATTTTCGTCGAGGGCGAATTCTGAATCATATGCACAGAAAACCAGTGTTAAAAAACCCGACCAAGATGAATTAAAAAAAGCTATTGAGATCAGGACGAATAACATGTTAAAGATTTTAGTGGATCATTCAGAAAAGCAGTCTGCAAAAATTCTAGAAACTATCAGTGCTCTGAGTAATATAATTATGAACTGTATGGCTAAACTCAGTGACAAATCCCCGGAGCGGAAGCGGAAACGTGCCTACGTGCATGGTAAAGGGGGATAAAAAAAAAAAAAAAAGTTTTTGTTGTTCTCTTTTGTTTTGGGCGGGTGTTCCTGCAGGGGGCAGGTTCTTGTTTTTTGTTTTGTGTTTGATAGTTTTTCCTTTTTCTGTCTCTTATGGGTATTAGTGTGCTTCAGTGGAATTGCCGCGGTACAGTCGACTGATTTATATGTTGAGCACCGGACCCATGACGATTCCTGACACAATAGGGAAAAAACACAAGAAAAAATATTGAGTTAAAAGTGGTTAGGGGGGGGGGGTTGGAGAATTAAAAAGAGTCGGCGAGGGGGGGAAACTCCTGTTTTGGACTGATTTTGGATCGTGTCATGGGTTTCTGGTGCCGTGGAGTGAGTTGTGTGGAGTGGGTTTCAGAGTTGTGACTATCGTGGAGTGGGTTTCAGAGTTGTGACTATCGTGGAGTGGGTTGTGTGGAGTGGGTTTCGGAGTTGTAAATATCGTGGAGTGGGTTTCAGAGTTGTGACTATCGTGGAGTGGGTTGTGTGGAGTGGGTTTCAGAGTTGTGACTATCGTGGAGTGGGTTGTGTGGAGTGGGTTTCAGAGTTGTAAATATCGTGGAGTGGGTTTCAGAGTTGTGACTATCGTGGAGTGGGTTGTGTGGAGTGGGTTTCAGAGTTGTGACTATCGTGGAGTGGGTTGTGTGGAGTGGGTTTCAGAGTTGTGACTATCGTGGAGTGGGTTGTGTGGAGTGGGTTTCAGAGTTGTAAATATCATGGAGTGGGTTTCATATGTTTTGAGTGTGAGGGTTGATTTCAGTGTGAAGGTTTCAGAGTTGTGACTATCGTGGAGTGGGTTGTGTGGAGTGGGTTTCAGAGTTGTAAATATCGTGGAGTGGGTTTCAGAGTTGTAAATATCGTGGAGTGGGTTGTGTGGAGTGGGTTTCAGAGTTGTAAATATCATGGAGTGGGTTTCAGAGTTGTAAATATCATGGAGTGGGTTTCATATGTTTTGAGTGTGAGGGTTGTTTTCAGTGTGAAGGTTTCAGAGTTGTGACTATCGTGGAGTGGGTTGTGTGGAGTGGGTTTCATATGTTTTGAGTGTGAGGGTTTCAAAGTCGTGTTTATCGTGGAGTGGGTTGTTTTCAGTGTGAGGGTTGTTGTCCGTGTGAGGGTTTCAAAGTCGTGTTTATCGTGGAGTGGGTTGTTTTCAGTGTGAGGGTTGTTGTCCGTGTGAGGGTTTCAGAGTCGTGTTTATCGTGGAGTGGGTTGTTTTCAGTGTGAGGGTTGTTGTCCGTGTGAGGGTTTCAGAGTCGTGTTTATCGTGGAGTGGGTTGTTGTCCGTGTAAGGGTTTCAAAGTTGTGTTTATCGTGGAGTGGGTTGTTGTCCGTGTAAGGGTTTCAAAGTTGTGTTTATCGTGGAGTGGGTTTCATATGGTTTTCCGATGTTTTTATAGGGGTCCTTTCATAGAATGGGTTTCACAGTTTTGTTTTGGGGGAGGTGCCCTCTGTGGTAGGGTCTTTTTCGAAACATCCCAACTCGTATTCACGCTCGAGGTCGAAGGAAAACCACAGTAAAACCTTCGACGGTTAGGCGGACGGCCACCACCCCCGCCGAAATAAAAAAAAGGGACTTTTGTGTGTGGGGTGCCCTCTGTGGCAGGGTCTTTTGCGGGGGGTGGACCTAACCCGTATTCACGCTCGAGGTCGAAGGAAAACCACAGTAAAACCTTCGACAGTTAGGACCCGATCCCTGAAAAAGAAGACTTTAATCTTTCTCTCACCCTGAAAAAGAAAACATCGCCCTGAAAAAGAAAAACTTTCTCTTTATTCTTTCTCTCTCTCTCCCTGAAACCCATTTTATACTTTTCTCTCCCTGAAAAAGAAAACATCGCCCTGAAAAAGAAAAACTTTCTCTTTATTCTTTCTCTCTCTCTCCCTGAAACCCATTTTATACTTTTCTCTCCCTGAAAAAGAAAACATCGCCCTGAAAAAGAAAAACTTTCTCTTTATTCTTTCTCTCTCTCTCCCTGAAACCCATTTTATACTTTTCTCACCCTGAAACATCGCCCTGAACTTTTATTTTTTTCTCTCTCCATCGCCCTGAAAAAGAACTCACTGTATTCTTTTCTCTCGCCCTGAAACAAAAAACAGAGTCAAAGAAAACACACACACTACAGAAAAAAAAAACATTTTTTTTATTTCACCACCTACCTTTCAGAAGGGGGGGGGGGGTGGTCTCGAGCGAATCCAGCCCGGATTCGAGCGGCCCCAAGTTTTTCTGACCCCCCCTCCCCGGCGCCAGGGAGCGGGGGGGGGGATTCGGTGGCCCTCGGCACTCGAAGCGACTCGAGCTCGGGACCCTCCCCCTTGGATCCAAGACTTTCCGTCACCTACCTTTTTTCAGATGCCACACACGGAGAGGGGGAGTATGTCCGGTGGTCCTCGGCACTCGAGCGAATCTAGCCCCGGATTCGAGCAGCCCCGCCCCTGAGGGGGGAATTCGGTGGCCCTCGTCACTCGAAGCGACTCGAGCTCGGATTCAAGCGACCCCGCTCGGACCCCGCTCGTGGTGGGAGGAGAGCGAGATGGGTTTTTTTTTTGGGCGAGAGGAGGGCGGGTGGCCCTCGGCACTCGGAGCGAATCAAGCCCGGAAGACCTTCCCCACCCCGGACAACCGGTACAAATGAAAATGCAATATATAGATCTCTTTACTATATATGCAGGTGTCGGGGAGGGGGGTGGGCCCTCCGAGCGACTCCAGCTCGGATTCGAGCGGCCCCCTGTCTCTAATGAAACTCTCGATCCCTCCAATGCCCCCCGGGGCTCCCTTCCATCTTCTTTTTCCCCTCTCTCTCTATCCAGCGACCGTGGCCCGTCCTTTCCTCCTGCGAACCGCCGAAAGGGGTCAAGCGACTCTTTACACCACGGAGGTTCTCCCACTCCATACAAGGCCCAGGGCCCCACTAGGGGGGGGTGAGCACCTTTGGACCACTTGCCGCAGATTTGTTAAACCTCACCCTTCCCCAGCCGTGGCACCTCCCGCCCATTCACGCTCCTGGACCGCAGTGCAACAAAAGCATGCATGAGCGGGAAGCCTCTTCCACCGAAAAGGCGCGTCTCCACGCCTGTCACCCCCCATAGAAGGGGGGGAGTCGTTGCTCTCTGACAGGGCCCCAGACACCACACACACAAGCAATGTCCATGCAAGGCACCGAGCATCTATCAAAGTCTCCGTATCATCGGGTACCGTTTAGGCGCTATGCCTAGTCTGGAACTAGAAGAAGGGTTGAATCCTTTTCCGCTCCAGTGTCCCGGGTAACCCGGATAAGGGGTTCCTTGCCAGAGACCTCTAAAGACCCCGTCGAGAGAACAAAACTCGTTCGGTAGCCTCAGGGAAGTCCGCAGTCGAGAACGGGCCCAACAGTCACCGGGGAGGGGGGCGAGAGAGGGTACACGAGAAAAACAGAATCGAGCCGCCCCAAGAGGAGGGGGGGAGTGGCCCTCGGCACTCGGACGAATCCAGCCCGGATTCGAGCGGCTCCCCCGCAGTTTATGACCCCGGCAACTGGAAATAAAGGGAGGGCATTTATAAAAAAATGCGATATATAGATAGCTTCACTATATATGCATGAGGTGGGGGATGTTGCCATACACGGGGAGGGGGGGGTAGCCCTCGGCACTCGAAGCGACTCTAGCCCGGATTCAAGCGGCCCTCCCGAGTCTCGGACTCTTGTGGTCTGGGAGCACTGGAGGTGGAACACCTAAAAGGCACACGGCAATGGCACACATCGACTGGAGGTGGAACACACAAAGGAACTCTTCTCAAATCTTTGTTTTCATACGAAGGAATCTGGAGCGCTGCAATGAGAATGGAAAACGACATTTTAAAAACAAAAAACAATTTTTAATAACATTTTCAAAAAAGTTGCATGAAATTTCAAAGACTCGAGATAATATAAGCTGAAAAGGCTTTGGATTGGAACAATCAACATTTCTTGTCCCGATCCATGAGTGTCACATTTAAAGAATAGAGAGAAAATACATTTCAGCCAAAATATTATATTAGATACTTAAAATTAAAAAATTCCTTCAAGACACGACAAAGTTCCTGTAGAAATTAAAACATAGAGATACCAGTTTTTGATATACTATTATAAAGTTATAGTGTCTGGGAGTATTTTTAATGTGTATTACTTATTAATATATTATTTAATTCATTACTCATTTGCGGGTATGGAGTATTTTTAATGTGTATTACTAATTAATATATTATTTAATTCATTACTCGTTTGCGTATTGTTTAATGAAATCAAGAAAATTTTCGCAATGATTGCTTAAATTATAACTGTATTAAATTTCAAAACAATTGAATTTAAAACATTTCAAAAACCTTAATCCATTAAAAATAGTTTTTATGAAGGGGTCTCTCACTGAATATCAATCAAAACATCCAAAGTGTGAATGAGTGTATTTTTAATGCCTGTCTAAGTATAAACATGAACATTTGATAAAACAGATTTTGCCTTTTAATATACTACTATTAGAAACTGAACAGATCTTCAAAGAATTTCTTTATTGTGGGAAAAAAAAATCAACTTTTTTTCTTTTTTATTGAATAACAATAATCATAACAAAAAATCTTACCCAGAGTTGTCAAGTCTCCGGCACACCACTATTATTTTACAGAAAATGTTGTTCCTTTAAATCGCCCAATTGTTCTAATTAAATAAAACAACATTTTCTGTCTTAAAATACTTGTATCTAAAAGGCCGGAGACTTGGCAGCTCTGCTTACCATAGCAAATAATTAAAAGTAGGTCATTTTAAACGAGCCATCTATTTAAAATTTTATAGAAATCCATACATATGTTCTCAAAATATCATGCGCGCGCAATGACTTACAGAGTAATAAAAAGAGTTCTTTTAAATTCAATAATCCATCCATTCTGAAAAGGTCTGCTCAACAAGCGCAAAAACGTTTTGACACATTCATTTTTTTTAACGGAAAGTCATAAAAGTGGAAGGCGATTTGGAATCGAACTGTGTTTTTCATTATTTCTTTTTTGATAAAGCACCTATTGAGCTTATAAGCGCTTTTGATCGCGTGACATTCATTTTTTAACGGAAAGTCATAAAAGTGGAAGGCGATTTGGAATCGAACTGTGTTTTTCATTATTTCTTTTTTGATAAAGCACCTATTGAGCTTATAAGCGCTTTTGATCGCGTGACATTCATTTTTTAACGGAAAGTCATAAAAGTGGAAGGCGATTTGGAATCGAACTGTGTTTTCCATTATTTTTGATAAATGACCTATTGAGCTTATAAGCGCTTTTGATCACGTGACATTCATTTTTTTAACGGAAAGTCATAAAAGTGGAAGCTGGAATCGAACTGTGTTTTCCATTATTTTTGATAAATGACCTATTGAGCTTATAAGCGCTTTTGATCACGTGACATTCAGTTTTTAACGGAAAGTCATAAAAGTGGAAGGCGATTTGGAATCGAACTGTGTTTTCCATTATTTTTGATAAATGACCTATTGAGCTTATAAGCGCTTTTGATCACGTGACATTCATTTTTTTAACGGAAAGTCATAAAAGTGGAAGCTGGAATCGAACTGTGTTTTCCATTATTTTTGATAAATGACCTATTGAGCTTATAAGCGCTTTTGATCACGTGACATTCAGTTTTTTAACGGAAAACCATAAAATTGGAAGGTGGAATCGAACTATGTGTTCCATTAATTTTTTTCGATAAATTACCTATTGAGCTTATGAGCGCTTTTGATCACGTGACATTCAGTTTTTTAACGGAAAGTCATAAAATTGGAAGGTGGAATCGAACTGTGTGTTCCATTATTTCTTTTTTTTGATAAATTACCTATTGAGCTTATAAGCGCTTTTGATCACGTGACATTCAGTTTTTTAACGGAAAGTCATAAAATTGGAAGGTGGAATCGAACTGTGTGTTCCATTATTTCTTTTTTTTTGATAAATTACCTATTGAGCTTATGAGCGCTTTTGATCACGTGACATTCAGTTTTTTAACGGAAAGTCATAAAATTGGAAGGTGGAATCGAACTGTGTGTTCCATTATTTCTTTTTTTTGATAAATTACCTATTGAGCTTATGAGCGCTTTTGATCACGTGACATTCAGTTTTTTAACGGAAAGTCATAAAATTGGAAGGTGGAATCGAACTGTGTTTTCCATTATTTCTTTTTTTTGATAAAGCACCTATTGAGCTTATAAGCGCTTTTGATCACGTGACATTCAGTTTTTTAACGGAAAGTCATAAAATTGGAAGGTGGAATCGAACTGTGTTTTCCATTATTTCTTTTTTTTGATAAAGCACCTATTGAGCTTATAAGCGCTTTTGATCGCGTGACATTCAGTTTTTTAACGGAAAGTCATAAAATTGGAAAGTGGAAGCGATTTGGAATCGAACTGTGTTTTCCATTATTTTTGATAAATTACCTATTGAGCTAAAGCGCTTTTGTTCACGTGACAAAGACGTTTTCCACCCTTTCTTGCGTGTGATTATTTTTCTTTCGCGCCGGAGTTTGGTTCAAAACACTCACTTTGATACTATTTTCTGACAGATCTGTTGCGTTTGCAAAACAAGCGGGTAAGTGGGATCACAGATTGCACAGAGGGTTCCGTTTAATATTTCTTTTAAAACACTTTAATCCTTTTGCGAAATCTGCTTTAAAGCTTAAAATACACACAAATTGGAGCCCAGAGGGTTAAATATAAGACTTTCTCAAAATTGTATGATTTGTCGTTTGATGTGAGGTTTTCAGCTATAAGTAACCAAAATTTCAAGTCTTCAACTTAATTAGGGGCTCAGTTAGAAAAAAAAGCTTAAAATACACAAGTTGGAGCCCGAAGGGTTAAATAGAAGACTTTCTCAAAATTGACTAATTTGTCGTTTGATGTGAGGTATTCAGCTATAAGTATGCAAAATTTCAAGTCTTCAACGTAATTAGGGGCTCAGTTAGAAAAATAAAGCTTAAAATACACAAGTTGGAGCTCGAAGGGTTAAATAGAAGACTTTTTCAAAATTGACTAATTTGTCGTTTGATGTGAGGTGTTCAGCTATGAGTATGCAAAGTTTCAAGCCTTCAACGTAATTAGGGGCTCAGTTAGAAAAATAAAGCTTAAAATACACACAAGTTGGGGCCCGAAGGGTTAAATAGAAGACTTTTTCAAAATTGACTAATTTGTCGTTTGATGTGAGGTGTTCAGCTATAAGTATGCAAAATTTCAAGTCTTCAACGTAATTAGGGGCTCAGTTAGAAAAAAAAAAGCTTAAAATACACAAGTTGGAGCCCGAAGGGTTAAATAGAAGACTTTTTCAAAATTGACTAATTTGTCGTTTGATGTGAGGTGTTCAGCTATAAGTATGCAAAGTTTCAAGTCTTCAACGTAATTAGGGGCTCAGTTAGAAAAATAAAGCTTAAAATACACAAGTTGGAGCTCGAAGGGTTAAATATAAGACTTTTTCAAAATTGACTAATTTGTCGTTTAATGTGAGGTGTTCAGCTATAAGTATGCAAAGTTTCAAGTCTTCAACGTAATTAGGGGCTCAGTTAGAAAAAAAACTTAAAATACACAAGTTGGAACCGAGAGGGTTAAATATAAGATTTTTGTCAAAGTACATTATAATATTTATATTTATATGAATATATAATATATAACGATTTGTCGTTTGATGTGTGGTGTTCAGCTATAAGTATGCAAAAATTTCAAGTCTTCAACGTAATTAGGTCATCAGAAAAAAAAAAAGCTTAAAATAGTTGTTATATGCAATTTTTAATACATGAACGTCATATTTTGCCTTTCTCAGCTGCTCTGCTCAACAAGCGCAAAACGTTGGGAAGCTTGACTATGGAAGCGATCGATCTGCGTTTTTCCATTTTGTTTTTCAATAAAATAAATTACCTATTGAGTTATAAGCGATTTTGATCACGTGACAAAGACGTTTTTCACCCTTCCTTGTATGGTATTCTTCTTTCGTGTGGGTTCAAAACTCCCACTTTGACACTATCTATTGCGTTTGCAAAAAGCGGAAAACACAGTTCAATTACATAGTTTCTGAACAACAACACCTGCTAGTTTCATGCATCTCCGAACAAAACTAAATTAAAACTTATGCCATAAAGTTGCCCTTTTGGATTTGAGAACAGCTTTAAATAAATGTTTTCGTTTTACCTTTTTATTTTGTTAGGATATATTTAACTAAAATGATTTTTTAATTTAGTATTAATAGTTGTATATGCAATTCTTAATACATGAACGTCATATTTTGCCTTTTTATGTAGTGAATTTTTTTTTCCTTTTTATTGGAAAAGCAATATACCCAAAGTTGGAAAAAATCTGAAGTTCGGATTTAGTAAAGTGTTGAGGATTCCGGAAAAGTGAGATCCGGCAATCAAATCATATCGATTTTTTTTCAAAACATGTATATTTATACAATTCTTAATTATTTAAAAATATATAAACTTTGCGAACGATTTTCACTAAATTTAAACATTGTGGGTGGTGATCATACAAAAATAAATAATAACAATGTTTACCGGTTTCACTATTTTACAGAATCTTTTTCCTTCAATAATATATTTTACATTCATCACAGAATAGCTTTTACAGAAAACTTTCTGGTTAGAAATTACAAAGTATTTTGTTAAAAAAAAAGTTGAAAAGTGTTTATGCATTCGGTTTGTCTGGCCGTCTGCTCACGCTCTAACTCCCTTAAATATGTTTGGATTTTTCTGAAACTGATAGGGGTTATTTGGGATCACCAAAGCATGTTTGGTATTGTACATGCAGTAGGTAGGATTCACCGTTCATTTACAGGGGGCGCTCAAAAGTATTCCGTTACATTAGGGTATATGAGGGTGCCGTAAATATACTCGGATTTTTCTGAAACTGATAGGGGTTATTTAGGGTCACCAAAGCATGTTTGGTATTGTACATGCAGTAGGTAGGATTCACCGTTCCTTTACAGGAGGCGCTCAAAAGTATTCCGTTACATTAGGGTATATGGGGGTGCCGTCTCGGATTTTTCTGAAACTGATAGGGGTTATTTAGGGTCACCAAAACATGTTTGGTATTGTACATGCAGTAGGTAGGATTCACCGTTCCTTTACAGGAGGCGCTCAAAAGTATTCCGTTACATTAGGGTATATGGGGGTGCCGTCTCGGATTTTTCTGAAACTGATAGGGGTTATTTAGGGTCACCAAAACATGTTTGGTATTGTACATGCAGTAGGTAGGATTCACCGTTCATTTACAGGAGGCGCTCAAAAGTATTCCGTTACATTAGGGTATATGGGGGTGCCGTCTCGGATTTTTCTGAAACTGATAGGGGTTATTTGGGATCACCAAAGCATGTTTGGTATTGTACATGCAGTAGGTAGGATTCACCGTTCATTTACAGGGGGCGCTCAAAAGTATTTCATTAAATCACTGTATATAATAAATTAATAAAATTGATAAAATATAATAATTAATAAAATTAATAATATAAATCACTGTATTTCACTACAATCACATTAGAACAGGACATTCATAGCATTTTTTATTCATTTACAGGGACACGTATAAGAAATCGGTTACAGTACAGTACCGTCTTTAAGTAATAAATGTTGGAGCGCACGGTTTAAAATTCGGTGTGCGTTTTTAAATTTAATTAATGTTTTGCATCTTACCCGTTATATATAAATTCCGTACCTCAAATACAGGGCTGTATAAAAGTATCCATGTACCGTTCTCCTTATGAGAGGAAATTGCTGAGGGTACATTTTTAACTAAAGTATATGTAGCTCTTAAGTGAACTAAATTTTGGCTTGCATGTAGCTAATAGATTCAAATTTATAAATCCTATACAGGGCTGCAATTCGCATAATTTTCCGATTGAGGATGGGAACAGCTGAAATTGGGCTCTGAAATGTATTATGCGTTTCCATAGGGTTGAATTAGATGTAATATTTTAATTTTTTAAACGGTGTAGTTTTGTTACATTATTCTAAATCTGTTGGAAAGTGTTTCATAATCTATGCTTCACGCATGATTTTTTTATTACTTGTTTATATATAATTTACTTCAGTTGACATATAAAAATAGTTAAATGTTATTCAAAACAATTTTAAAAACTATCGTCCACTTAATCAAAAATAGTTTAGAAAATGTTTAAAAAAAAATAAGAATTACCTTTCATTGCAACATTCGTAGCACATCTGTTGTCGGGAATAGAACAGCACACACTTCCACAGGCACGGTTTTTCTTTGCGCGGGGCAGGTGCCCCACTTTCCCTTGCATGAGATCGAGAGAACAGCACACACTTCCACAGGCACGGTTTTTCTTTGCGCGGGGCAGGCGCCCCACTTTCCCTTGCATGAGATCGAGAGAACAGCACACACTTCCACAGGCACGGTTTTTCTTTGCGCGGGGCAGGCGCCCCACTTTCCCTTGCATGAGATCGAGAGAACAGCACACACTTCCACAGGCACGGTTTTTCTTTGCGCGGGGCAGGCGCCCCACTTTCCCTTGCATGAGATCGAGAGAACAGCACACACTTCCACAGGCACGGTTTTTCTTTGCGCGGGGCAGGTGCCCCCACTTTCACTGCAGTAGTTATTTAGACTGTCGATGGAGAGACTAACTTGAACCATTCACAAGTACGAGTGACACGGAAGACGGAAAAAGTTCCATTTATATAGCTTGCGTCCGTGAATTGTCTGCATAGCTTAAAAAAAAAAAAAAAAAAAAAAAAAAAAAAAAAAAAAAAAATAATTTTTTTTTTTTTTTTTTTTTTTTTTTTTTTTTTTCTTTAGACAATTCACTGACAATTCACTAACAATTCACTGAAGAAAAAAAAAAAAAAATTATTAAAAAATTATTAAAAAATAATTTTTTAATAATTTTTTAATAATTTTTTTTTTTTTTTTTTTTTTTTTTTTTTTTTTTTTTTTTTTAAGGGTCCACTGGTCATGGATCATTTCTTTTCATTTCAGTATCAAACCATCAACAACTTAAAAAATTTTAACTCCCATATGTGCTTTGCATATGTTAATAATATGTAATTAATAGTCTTAAGGAATATAGTAAATATTGAAATATTATTTCAAGACTTTGAATGAAATATATGAATCTTTTTCTATCTAAAATTTAAAATATGTAATATTGAACTACGTAATATACAATGGCAAATTCAAGGGAGGCTCGGAGTTCATAAATCCCCTCTGAACATCAACAAAAATATTCTAAACGTCATTTTAAAAATGAAATATACAGTAACCCTCAGTTATCAGCTGTTATTATTATAAAAATAAATCCACAAAGTGATAACACAACATGGCGGTGGGGCTGAAAACATCATTTTTAAAATGAAGCACGACATGACTTTAAATTATTGTAAAGTCGAAATCTTTGATTGTTTCAGGTAGAGGAATGTTTAAAGTGGGGGAGGGGGAGTCTGGACCCCCCGCCCCCTTTCGTTAGGGTACTTTAAAAAAATTTTCAAAGTGAGAGCAAAATCACAACATGCTTCGGGCCGAGAGCAACTACACTGTAATACGGATGCCCATAACTATAAGATTAATCCAGATATAAGATTGGCCACAAAAGTTCAGAAACACTTTTTTTTTAGAATTCACAATCCATGCATTTATGCACAAGAAAATTATTATAAGATAAATAGGGGACGAGTGTGCCCCCCCCCCCGGCATTTCCATTATTTCATTTTTTTCTCTCTCTCTCTAATGGACTGGTGGCTTCTATTATTATAAAACAGCCATTATAAATGAGGTGTTAGGTGAAGATGAAAGAGCAGCCGTAAAAAGTTAGAACTTTGATTTTCTAGTCGGCCCCACCTGTGGCCGAGAGGTTCTGCTCTCGAATCTGGTAGACGGGAGGTGCTGGGTTCGAACCCAATCGCGCCCGTCGGCCTAATCGTTCGGAGTTTTCTTCGAGCCATGGATTTCCATGCGTCAATACGGATTAGGTTCCCCTAGAAAGCCCCCTCCCCTCCTTCACGAAGAGCACGACCGTGCCTATAACCCTAGAGTAGATAATCGGCCGTCAAAAATCGACCCGATTTTCTAGTCCAAAAAAGGGGGCTATTTTTCTTTTGCGGCTGCTCTTTCATCTTCACCGAACACTTGATTTATAATGGCTGTTTCATAATCACAACATGCTTCGGGCCGAGAGCAACTACACTGTAATACGGATGCCCATAACTTAAGATATAAGATTAATCCAGATATAAGATTGGCCACAAAAGTTCAGAAACACTTTTTTTTTAGAATTCACAATCCATGCATTTATGCACAAGAAAATTATTATAAGATAAATAGGGGACGAGTGTGCCCCCCCCCCCCCCCCCGGCATTTCCATTATTTCATTTTTTTCTCTCTCTCTCTAATGGACTGGTGGCTTCTATTATTATAAAACAGCCATTATAAATGAGGTGTTAGGTGAAGATGAAAGAGCAGCCGTAAAAAGTTAGAACTTTGATTTTCTAGTCGGCCCCACCTGTGGCCGAGAGGTTCTGCTCTCGAATCTGGTAGACGGGAGGTGCTGGGTTCGAACCCAATCGCGCCCGTCGGCCTAATCGTTCGGAGTTTTCTTCGAGCCATGGATTTCCATGCGTCAATACGGATTAGGTTCCCCTAGAAAGCCCCCTCCCCTCCTTCACGAAGAGCACGACCGTGCCTATAACCCTAGAGTAGATAATCGGCCGTCAAAAATCGACCCGATTTTCTAGTCCAAAAAAGGGGGCTATTTTTCTTTTGCGGCTGCTCTTTCATCTTCACCGAACACTTGATTTATAATGGCTGTTTCATAATCACAACATGCTTCGGGCCGAGAGCAACTACACTGTAATACGGATGCCCATAACTTAAGATATAAGATTAATCCAGATATAAGATTGGCCACAAAAGTTCAGAAACACTTTTTTTTTAGAATTCACAATCCATGCATTTATGCACAAGAAAATTATTATAAGATAAATAGGGGACGAGTGTGCCCCCCCCCCCCCCCCGGCATTTCCATTATTTCATTTTTTTCTCTCTCTCTCTCTAATGGACTGGTGGCTTCTATTATTATAAAACAGCCATTATAAATGAGGTGTTAGGTGAAGATGAAAGAGCAGCCGTAAAAAGTTAGAACTTTGATTTTCTAGTCGGCCCCACCTGTGGCCGAGAGGTTCTGCTCTCGAATCTGGTAGACGGGAGGTGCTGGGTTCGAACCCAATCGCGCCCGTCGGCCTAATCGTTCGGAGTTTTCTTCGAGCCATGGATTTCCATGCGTCAATACGGATTAGGTTCCCCTAGAAAGCCCCCTCCCCTCCTTCACGAAGAGCACGACCGTGCCTATAACCCTAGAGTAGATAATCGGCCGTCAAAAATCGACCCGATTTTCTAGTCCAAAAAAAGGAGGGAGGGCTATTTTTCTTTTGCGGCTGCTCTTTCATCTTCACCGAACACTTGATTTATAATGGCTGTTTCATAATCACAACATGCTTCGGGCCGAGAGCAACTACACTGTAATACGGATGCCCATAACTTAAGATATAAGATTAATCCAGATATAAGATTGGCCACAAAAGTTCAGAAACACTTTTTTTTTAGAATTCACAATCCATGCATTTATGCACAAGAAAATTATTATAAGATAAATAGGGGACGAGTGTGCCCCCCCCCCCCCGGCATTTCCATTATTTCATTTTTTTCTCTCTCTCTCTCTAATGGACTGGTGGCTTCTATTATTATAAAACAGCCATTATAAATGAGGTGTTAGGTGAAGATGAAAGAGCAGCCGTAAAAAGTTAGAACTTTGATTTTCTAGTCGGCCCCACCTGTGGCCGAGAGGTTCTGCTCTCGAATCTGGTAGACGGGAGGTGCTGGGTTCGAACCCAATCGCGCCCGTCGGCCTAATCGTTCGGAGTTTTCTTCGAGCCATGGATTTCCATGCGTCAATACGGATTAGGTTCCCCTAGAAAGCCCCCTCCCCTCCTTCACGAAGAGCACGACCGTGCCTATAACCCTAGAGTAGATAATCGGCCGTCAAAAATCGACCCGATTTTCTAGTCCAAAAAAAGGAGGGAGGGCTATTTTTCTTTTGCGGCTGCTCTTTCATCTTCACCGAACACTTGATTTATAATGGCTGTTTCATAATCACAACATGCTTCGGGCCGAGAGCAACTACACTGTAATACGGATGCCCATAACTTAAGATATAAGATTAATCCAGATATAAGATTGGCCACAAAAGTTCAGAAACACTTTTTTTTTAGAATTCACAATCCATGCATTTATGCACAAGAAAATTATTATAAGATAAATAGGGGACGAGTGTGCCCCCCCCCCCCGGCATTTCCATTATTTCATTTTTTTCTCTCTCTCTCTCTAATGGACTGGTGGCTTCTATTATTATAAAACAGCCATTATAAATGAGGTGTTAGGTGAAGATGAAAGAGCAGCCGTAAAAAGTTAGAACTTTGATTTTCTAGTCGGCCCCACCTGTGGCCGAGAGGTTCTGCTCTCGAATCTGGTAGACGGGAGGTGCTGGGTTCGAACCCAATCGCGCCCGTCGGCCTAATCGTTCGGAGTTTTCTTCGAGCCATGGATTTCCATGCGTCAATACGGATTAGGTTCCCCTAGAAAGCCCCCTCCCCTCCTTCACGAAGAGCACGACCGTGCCTATAACCCTAGAGTAGATAATCGGCCGTCAAAAATCGACCCGATTTTCTAGTCCAAAAAAAGGAGGGAGGGCTATTTTTCTTTTGCGGCTGCTCTTTCATCTTCACCGAACACTTGATTTATAATGGCTGTTTCATAATAATAGAAACCACCAGTCCATCAGAAAAAAAATAACTCGGTTAAAGCGGGACTCTACTAATACTACTAGTTTCATAGGAAATCTGACAAGTCGCAGGCGATTTTTCCCACTTGCAATTTTTACGTGTAATAACACTATTAATCTTTAATTCATGGAGTACTTAATGTATGACCAGCTCCGTAGAAGTTTAAAAATTTACAGTACCAAAAATTGTAAAACTGAAATTTCTTTTAAAATTTGATCATGATGGATTCAAGAATGTTATCGTTTAATCCATGGCGTACGTAATGCAGGATCAACTCCGTGCGATTTTTTATGTCTTAAATTTTAGTCTTTGAAAAAATAATTTTCCAAATGGTCGGTGTACTTTGTTAAATTATTATTATTATTATTATTATTATTATTATTATTATAAAATGTATTAAAATATTCATACTAAGTTATACTAATTCACTATATAATATGCTATCCCCACGATAGGTATTGATTACATTTTTCAATAAATATTTAGAAAGTATTCTGGAAAAATAATTTTCATTGTATATTAAGAAAAAACGGAACACTTTATTTAATTCTCTTTTTACTTATTGTAACAACTCGTCAGTCAGTTTTGACCTTGTGAAAAACTGACTGACACGATTTACACCAAAATACAAATAACACTAATTCATATCAAAGTATACTGGAATCTCGGGTTTGTTTCAAAATCCAAGGATTAGTCCTTGAGATAGAGCTATTGCGGAAATAGTAAGAAATATAAGCCTTTCACGGATTCAGATCATTGCACAAATTTTCATCGAAGCGTGAAAAACCACATTCCCTTTTCACAGTTTTGAAGGACACAGGTTTCTCTCTCTGAAGTACAATTTAAGAATGGAATGCACAAAATAATTTTTTTTTTTTTTTTTTTTTTTTTTTTTTTTTTTTTTTTTTTCCTTCAACATAGTTAAATTTATATATATAAATATTATATACAAGAGTATTTCACACAGTATGAGATGAAATTTATCAGAGCCACTGAAAAAAATATAGGTTTTTCAGTTTCCTAATGCACTTGTATTTCAGGGTTAAATATAAGTTTTATACTCAGTCAATTTTTAAGTCAGTAATTTAAGTCAACTTTTATACCGTTGTATTGGAAAAAAAAAAGTTCTTTTAAATACATTTTGCTTGAAAACTGTATCTCCATTTATTTTTGAAATATTAATTTCTTTGTAGTTTTTGAAGCCATATTGTATACGATAATCGTAAATATGGAATTCTTAAGCGGATGGGAATGACATCATTTTAGATAAAATAAAACGTGTGCTTTAAGTCTTAAAATTGAAATATGTTTTGTACTGCAGTAGAGTCCCGCTTTAACCGAGTTATTTTTTTTCTGATGGACTGGTGGTTTCTATTATTATGAAACAGCCATTATAAATCAAGTGTTCGGTGAAGATGAAAGAGCAGCCGCAAAAGAAAAATAGCCCTCCCTCCTTTTTTTGGACTAGAAAATCGGGTCGATTTTTGACGGCCGATTATCTACTCTAGGGTTATAGGCACGGTCGTGCTCTTCGTGAAGGAGGGGAGGGGGCTTTCTAGGGGAACCTAATCCGTATTGACGCATGGAAATCCATGGCTCGAAGAAAACTCCGAACGATTAGGCCGACGGGCGCGATTGGGTTCGAACCCAGCACCTCCCGTCTACCAGATTCGAGAGCAGAACCTCTCGGCCACAGGTGGGGCCGACTAGAAAATCAAAGTTCTAACTTTTTACGGCTGCTCTTTCATCTTCACCTAACACCTCATTTATAATGGCTGTTTTATAATAATAGAAGCCACCAGTCCATTAGAGAGAGAGAGAGAAAAAAATGAAATAATGGAAATGCCGGGGGGGGGGGGCACACTCGTCCCCTATTTATCTTATAATAATTTTCTTGTGCATAAATGCATGGATTGTGAATTCTAAAAAAAAAGTGTTTCTGAACTTTTGTGGCCAATCTTATATCTGGATTAATCTTATATCTTAAGTTATGGGCATCCGTATTACAGTGTAGTTGCTCTCGGCCCGAAGCATGTTGTGATTATGAAACAGCCATTATAAATCAAGTGTTCGGTGAAGATGAAAGAGCAGCCGCAAAAGAAAAATAGCCCTCCCTCCTTTTTTTGGACTAGAAAATCGGGTCGATTTTTGACGGCCGATTATCTACTCTAGGGTTATAGGCACGGTCGTGCTCTTCGTGAAGGAGGGGAGGGGGCTTTCTAGGCACTCTCAGAAATAAAACTCTCCCTTTTGACGATTCAGAAATCCTCGAGCTGTATTTCGTCGTTTTTGACGATCATTTCCTATTAACATCACGGGACTTTTAACGAAACGTAAACCCTCAAATATTGGACGAAAGTTTTGCCTCAATCACGGTCAGACTCAATGCATTTTAAGGAAACATTTCCTCAAATCCTCCTCAAATCCTACGATTTTAGCAAACAGATATTTTCTTGTTTATGTTAGTCCTGTAATAATTTATTTTAAAACAGCACTTAGTGCTTTTCAGAAAATACTGAAATATAGATAGTTATTGTTTCTTCATTAGTTATTTTTTTAGTTGTTAGAATTTTTAGGAATGCTTATTAATATTATTATTATTTTATTTATATGTTGTCGTTCGTTATGTTTTAATTCGAAAAGAATAAATTTCCTGTGTTTTTCAAAACCATTCAATAAGAAAATTAGATCAATAAAATTTCAAACTTCTAGGATATCTTTTTTTTTTTTTTTTTTTAAGAAGTATATTATGTTTTCAACCAAATTAAAAATAAACATAATTGATCTCTCTCCTCTTTATAAACAGTAAAGTGTTAAAATCTTATCCTCCTACTCAAAGTGATAAAATCTCACGCAATATGCACTTCACAATTCATTATTTGTGAGCAATAAATTAACCAGACCATATTCTAATCATCCATTGATCAAAGAAAATTTCAGTTGTAAATTATTTAATCAAGCCATATTATAATTATTCATTGATACGAGAAAACCATAAAAATAAATTAGCTTTCCTTAAAACTTTCAGAAAATATAGCAGCCCGATAAAATTGCAATCTACGTTATAAAAATAAAACATGAAGTAGGACTCATTATACCAGTCTAAAAGCAGATACTTCCAAGTCCCCAGCAGCCAGGTTGGCAGAACAGCGACCTCCCATACGAAAGGTCGTGAGTTCGAATCACGCCGGGGAAAGAGAGAGGTAATTTTTTTCTGTCCCCGTGTCAATTACTGGAGCTTCCAAACTGATTGAGAGATGGCGCCACCACCCCTCTTTTAACGAAACTATTGACGAAATTTATATCTTCAAGCAAGTGAAGAAACTAATTTCATCAATTTGACGAAATGTTCGCTCGGAGCATTTTCCAGGAAACTATTTCGTCAAAAACAAAGAAAATTTCGTGAAATCTGAGTATTCATTTCTGAGAGTGGGGGAACCTAATCCGTATTGACGCATGGAAATCCATGGCTCGAAGAAAACTCCGAACGATTAGGCCGACGGGCGCGATTGGGTTCGAACCCAGCACCTCCCGTCTACCAGATTCGAGAGCAGAACCTCTCGGCCACAGGTGGGGCCGACTAGAAAATCAAAGTTCTAACTTTTTACGGCTGCTCTTTCATCTTCACCTAACACCTCATTTATAATGGCTGTTTTATAATAATAGAAGCCACCAGTCCATTAGAGAGAGAGAGAGAAAAAAATGAAATAATGGAAATGCCGGGGGGGGGGGCACACTCGTCCCCTATTTATCTTATAATAATTTTCTTGTGCATAAATGCATGGATTGTGAATTCTAAAAAAAAAGTGTTTCTGAACTTTTGTGGCCAATCTTATATCTGGATTAATCTTATATCTTAAGTTATGGGCATCCGTATTACAGTGTAGTTGCTCTCGGCCCGAAGCATGTTGTGATTATGAAACAGCCATTATAAATCAAGTGTTCGGTGAAGATGAAAGAGCAGCCGCAAAAGAAAAATAGCCCTCCCTCCTTTTTTTGGACTAGAAAATCGGGTCGATTTTTGACGGCCGATTATCTACTCTAGGGTTATAGGCACGGTCGTGCTCTTCGTGAAGGAGGGGAGGGGGCTTTCTAGGGGAACCTAATCCGTATTGACGCATGGAAATCCATGGCTCGAAGAAAACTCCGAACGATTAGGCCGACGGGCGCGATTGGGTTCGAACCCAGCACCTCCCGTCTACCAGATTCGAGAGCAGAACCTCTCGGCCACAGGTGGGGCCGACTAGAAAATCAAAGTTCTAACTTTTTACGGCTGCTCTTTCATCTTCACCTAACACCTCATTTATAATGGCTGTTTTATAATAATAGAAGCCACCAGTCCATTAGAGAGAGAGAGAGAAAAAAATGAAATAATGGAAATGCCGGGGGGGGGGGCACACTCGTCCCCTATTTATCTTATAATAATTTTCTTGTGCATAAATGCATGGATTGTGAATTCTAAAAAAAAAGTGTTTCTGAACTTTTGTGGCCAATCTTATATCTGGATTAATCTTATATCTTAAGTTATGGGCATCCGTATTACAGTGTAGTTGCTCTCGGCCCGAAGCATGTTGTGATTATGAAACAGCCATTATAAATCAAGTGTTCGGTGAAGATGAAAGAGCAGCCGCAAAAGAAAAATAGCCCTCCCTCCTTTTTTTGGACTAGAAAATCGGGTCGATTTTTGACGGCCGATTATCTACTCTAGGGTTATAGGCACGGTCGTGCTCTTCGTGAAGGAGGGGAGGGGGCTTTCTAGGGGAACCTAATCCGTATTGACGCATGGAAATCCATGGCTCGAAGAAAACTCCGAACGATTAGGCCGACGGGCGCGATTGGGTTCGAACCCAGCACCTCCCGTCTACCAGATTCGAGAGCAGAACCTCTCGGCCACAGGTGGGGCCGACTAGAAAATCAAAGTTCTAACTTTTTACGGCTGCTCTTTCATCTTCACCTAACACCTCATTTATAATGGCTGTTTTATAATAATAGAAGCCACCAGTCCATTAGAGAGAGAGAGAGAAAAAAATGAAATAATGGAAATGCCGGGGGGGGGGGGGGGCACACTCGTCCCCTATTTATCTTATAATAATTTTCTTGTGCATAAATGCATGGATTGTGAATTCTAAAAAAAAAGTGTTTCTGAACTTTTGTGGCCAATCTTATATCTGGATTAATCTTATATCTTAAGTTATGGGCATCCGTATTACAGTGTAGTTGCTCTCGGCCCGAAGCATGTTGTGATTATGAAACAGCCATTATAAATCAAGTGTTCGGTGAAGATGAAAGAGCAGCCGCAAAAGAAAAATAGCCCCCTTTTTTGGACTAGAAAATCGGGTCGATTTTTGACGGCCGATTATCTACTCTAGGGTTATAGGCACGGTCGTGCTCTTCGTGAAGGAGGGGAGGGGGCTTTCTAGGGGAACCTAATCCGTATTGACGCATGGAAATCCATGGCTCGAAGAAAACTCCGAACGATTAGGCCGACGGGCGCGATTGGGTTCGAACCCAGCACCTCCCGTCTACCAGATTCGAGAGCAGAACCTCTCGGCCACAGGTGGGGCCGACTAGAAAATCAAAGTTCTAACTTTTTACGGCTGCTCTTTCATCTTCACCTAACACCTCATTTATAATGGCTGTTTTATAATAATAGAAGCCACCAGTCCATTAGAGAGAGAGAGAAAAAAATGAAATAATGGAAATGCCGGGGGGGGGGGGGGCACACTCGTCCCCTATTTATCTTATAATAATTTTCTTGTGCATAAATGCATGGATTGTGAATTCTAAAAAAAAAGTGTTTCTGAACTTTTGTGGCCAATCTTATATCTGGATTAATCTTATATCTTAAGTTATGGGCATCCGTATTACAGTGTAGTTGCTCTCGGCCCGAAGCATGTTGTGATTATGAAACAGCCATTATAAATCAAGTGTTCGGTGAAGATGAAAGAGCAGCCGCAAAAGAAAAATAGCCCCCTTTTTTGGACTAGAAAATCGGGTCGATTTTTGACGGCCGATTATCTACTCTAGGGTTATAGGCACGGTCGTGCTCTTCGTGAAGGAGGGGAGGGGGCTTTCTAGGGGAACCTAATCCGTATTGACGCATGGAAATCCATGGCTCGAAGAAAACTCCGAACGATTAGGCCGACGGGCGCGATTGGGTTCGAACCCAGCACCTCCCGTCTACCAGATTCGAGAGCAGAACCTCTCGGCCACAGGTGGGGCCGACTAGAAAATCAAAGTTCTAACTTTTTACGGCTGCTCTTTCATCTTCACCTAACACCTCATTTATAATGGCTGTTTTATAATAATAGAAGCCACCAGTCCATTAGAGAGAGAGAGAAAAAAATGAAATAATGGAAATGCCGGGGGGGGGGGCACACTCGTCCCCTATTTATCTTATAATAATTTTCTTGTGCATAAATGCATGGATTGTGAATTCTAAAAAAAAAGTGTTTCTGAACTTTTGTGGCCAATCTTATATCTGGATTAATCTTATAGTTATGGGCATCCGTATTACAGTGTAGTTGCTCTCGGCCCGAAGCATGTTGTGATTTTGCTCTCACTTTGAAAATTTTTTTAAAGTACCCTAACGAAAGGGGGCGGGGGGTCCAGACTCCCCCTCCCCCACTTTAAACATTCCTCTACCTGAAACAATCAAAGATTTCGACTTTACAATAATTTAAAGTCATGTCGTGCTTCATTTTAAAAATGATGTTTTCAGCCCCACCGCCATGTTGTGTTATCACTTTGTGGATTTATTTTTATAATAATAACAGCTGATAACTGAGGGTTACTGTATATTTCATTTTTAAAATGACGTTTAGAATATTTTTGTTGATGTTCAGAGGGGATTTATGAACTCCGAGCCTCCCTTGAATTTGCCATTGTATATTACGTAGTTCAATATTACATATTTTAAATTTTAGATAGAAAAAGATTCATATATTTCATTCAAAGTCTTGAAATAATATTTCAATATTTACTATATTCCTTAAGACTATTAATTACATATTATTAACATATGCAAAGCACATATGGGAGTTAAAATTTTTTAAGTTGTTGATGGTTTGATACTGAAATGAAAAGAAATGATCCATGACCAGTGGACCCTTAAAAAAAAAAAAAAAAAAAAAAAAAAAAAAAAAAAAAAAAAAATTATTAAAAAATTATTAAAAAATTATTTTTTAATAATTTTTTAATAATTTTTTTTTTTTTTTCTTCAGTGAATTGTTAGTGAATTGTCAGTGAATTGTCTAAAGAAAAAAAAAAAAAAAAAAAAAAAAAAAAAAAAAAAAAAAATTATTTTTTTTTTTTTTTTTTTTTTTTTTTTAAGCTATGCAGACAATTCACGGACGCAAGCTATATAAATGGAACTTTTTCCGTCTTCCGTGTCACTCGTACTTGTGAATGGTTCAAGTTAGTCTCTCCATCGACAGTCTAAATAACTACTGCAGTGAAAGTGGGGGCACCTGCCCCGCGCAAAGAAAAACCGTGCCTGTGGAAGTGTGTGCTGTTCTCTCGATCTCATGCAAGGGAAAGTGGGGCGCCTGCCCCGCGCAAAGAAAAACCGTGCCTGTGGAAGTGTGTGCTGTTCTCTCGATCTCATGCAAGGGAAAGTGGGGCGCCTGCCCCGCGCAAAGAAAAACCGTGCCTGTGGAAGTGTGTGCTGTTCTCTCGATCTCATGCAAGGGAAAGTGGGGCGCCTGCCCCGCGCAAAGAAAAACCGTGCCTGTGGAAGTGTGTGCTGTTCTCTCGATCTCATGCAAGGGAAAGTGGGGCACCTGCCCCGCGCAAAGAAAAACCGTGCCTGTGGAAGTGTGTGCTGTTCTATTCCCGACAACAGATGTGCTACGAATGTTGCAATGAAAGGTAATTCTTATTTTTTTTTAAACATTTTCTAAACTATTTTTGATTAAGTGGACGATAGTTTTTAAAATTGTTTTGAATAACATTTAACTATTTTTATATGTCAACTGAAGTAAATTATATATAAACAAGTAATAAAAAAATCATGCGTGAAGCATAGATTATGAAACACTTTCCAACAGATTTAGAATAATGTAACAAAACTACACCGTTTAAAAAATTAAAATATTACATCTAATTCAACCCTATGGAAACGCATAATACATTTCAGAGCCCAATTTCAGCTGTTCCCATCCTCAATCGGAAAATTATGCGAATTGCAGCCCTGTATAGGATTTATAAATTTGAATCTATTAGCTACATGCAAGCCAAAATTTAGTTCACTTAAGAGCTACATATACTTTAGTTAAAAATGTACCCTCAGCAATTTCCTCTCATAAGGAGAACGGTACATGGATACTTTTATACAGCCCTGTATTTGAGGTACGGAATTTATATATAACGGGTAAGATGCAAAACATTAATTAAATTTAAAAACGCACACCGAATTTTAAACCGTGCGCTCCAACATTTATTACTTAAAGACGGTACTGTACTGTAACCGATTTCTTATACGTGTCCCTGTAAATGAATAAAAAATGCTATGAATGTCCTGTTCTAATGTGATTGTAGTGAAATACAGTGATTTATATTATTAATTTTATTAATTATTATATTTTATCAATTTTATTAATTTATTATATACAGTGATTTAATGAAATACTTTTGAGCGCCCCCTGTAAATGAACGGTGAATCCTACCTACTGCATGTACAATACCAAACATGCTTTGGTGATCCCAAATAACCCCTATCAGTTTCAGAAAAATCCGAGACGGCACCCCCATATACCCTAATGTAACGGAATACTTTTGAGCGCCTCCTGTAAATGAACGGTGAATCCTACCTACTGCATGTACAATACCAAACATGTTTTGGTGACCCTAAATAACCCCTATCAGTTTCAGAAAAATCCGAGACGGCACCCCCATATACCCTAATGTAACGGAATACTTTTGAGCGCCTCCTGTAAAGGAACGGTGAATCCTACCTACTGCATGTACAATACCAAACATGTTTTGGTGACCCTAAATAACCCCTATCAGTTTCAGAAAAATCCGAGACGGCACCCCCATATACCCTAATGTAACGGAATACTTTTGAGCGCCTCCTGTAAAGGAACGGTGAATCCTACCTACTGCATGTACAATACCAAACATGCTTTGGTGACCCTAAATAACCCCTATCAGTTTCAGAAAAATCCGAGTATATTTACGGCACCCTCATATACCCTAATGTAACGGAATACTTTTGAGCGCCCCCTGTAAATGAACGGTGAATCCTACCTACTGCATGTACAATACCAAACATGCTTTGGTGATCCCAAATAACCCCTATCAGTTTCAGAAAAATCCAAACATATTTAAGGGAGTTAGAGCGTGAGCAGACGGCCAGACAAACCGAATGCATAAACACTTTTCAACTTTTTTTTTAACAAAATACTTTGTAATTTCTAACCAGAAAGTTTTCTGTAAAAGCTATTCTGTGATGAATGTAAAATATATTATTGAAGGAAAAAGATTCTGTAAAATAGTGAAACCGGTAAACATTGTTATTATTTATTTTTGTATGATCACCACCCACAATGTTTAAATTTAGTGAAAATCGTTCGCAAAGTTTATATATTTTTAAATAATTAAGAATTGTATAAATATACATGTTTTGAAAAAAAATCGATATGATTTGATTGCCGGATCTCACTTTTCCGGAATCCTCAACACTTTACTAAATCCGAACTTCAGATTTTTTCCAACTTTGGGTATATTGCTTTTCCAATAAAAAGGAAAAAAAAATTCACTACATAAAAAGGCAAAATATGACGTTCATGTATTAAGAATTGCATATACAACTATTAATACTAAATTAAAAAATCATTTTAGTTAAATATATCCTAACAAAATAAAAAGGTAAAACGAAAACATTTATTTAAAGCTGTTCTCAAATCCAAAAGGGCAACTTTATGGCATAAGTTTTAATTTAGTTTTGTTCGGAGATGCATGAAACTAGCAGGTGTTGTTGTTCAGAAACTATGTAATTGAACTGTGTTTTCCGCTTTTTGCAAACGCAATAGATAGTGTCAAAGTGGGAGTTTTGAACCCACACGAAAGAAGAATACCATACAAGGAAGGGTGAAAAACGTCTTTGTCACGTGATCAAAATCGCTTATAACTCAATAGGTAATTTATTTTATTGAAAAACAAAATGGAAAAACGCAGATCGATCGCTTCCATAGTCAAGCTTCCCAACGTTTTGCGCTTGTTGAGCAGAGCAGCTGAGAAAGGCAAAATATGACGTTCATGTATTAAAAATTGCATATAACAACTATTTTAAGCTTTTTTTTTTTCTGATGACCTAATTACGTTGAAGACTTGAAATTTTTGCATACTTATAGCTGAACACCACACATCAAACGACAAATCGTTATATATTATATATTCATATAAATATAAATATTATAATGTACTTTGACAAAAATCTTATATTTAACCCTCTCGGTTCCAACTTGTGTATTTTAAGTTTTTTTTCTAACTGAGCCCCTAATTACGTTGAAGACTTGAAACTTTGCATACTTATAGCTGAACACCTCACATTAAACGACAAATTAGTCAATTTTGAAAAAGTCTTATATTTAACCCTTCGAGCTCCAACTTGTGTATTTTAAGCTTTATTTTTCTAACTGAGCCCCTAATTACGTTGAAGACTTGAAACTTTGCATACTTATAGCTGAACACCTCACATCAAACGACAAATTAGTCAATTTTGAAAAAGTCTTCTATTTAACCCTTCGGGCTCCAACTTGTGTATTTTAAGCTTTTTTTTTTCTAACTGAGCCCCTAATTACGTTGAAGACTTGAAATTTTGCATACTTATAGCTGAACACCTCACATCAAACGACAAATTAGTCAATTTTGAAAAAGTCTTCTATTTAACCCTTCGGGCCCCAACTTGTGTGTATTTTAAGCTTTATTTTTCTAACTGAGCCCCTAATTACGTTGAAGGCTTGAAACTTTGCATACTCATAGCTGAACACCTCACATCAAACGACAAATTAGTCAATTTTGAAAAAGTCTTCTATTTAACCCTTCGAGCTCCAACTTGTGTATTTTAAGCTTTATTTTTCTAACTGAGCCCCTAATTACGTTGAAGACTTGAAATTTTGCATACTTATAGCTGAATACCTCACATCAAACGACAAATTAGTCAATTTTGAGAAAGTCTTCTATTTAACCCTTCGGGCTCCAACTTGTGTATTTTAAGCTTTTTTTTCTAACTGAGCCCCTAATTAAGTTGAAGACTTGAAATTTTGGTTACTTATAGCTGAAAACCTCACATCAAACGACAAATCATACAATTTTGAGAAAGTCTTATATTTAACCCTCTGGGCTCCAATTTGTGTGTATTTTAAGCTTTAAAGCAGATTTCGCAAAAGGATTAAAGTGTTTTAAAAGAAATATTAAACGGAACCCTCTGTGCAATCTGTGATCCCACTTACCCGCTTGTTTTGCAAACGCAACAGATCTGTCAGAAAATAGTATCAAAGTGAGTGTTTTGAACCAAACTCCGGCGCGAAAGAAAAATAATCACACGCAAGAAAGGGTGGAAAACGTCTTTGTCACGTGAACAAAAGCGCTTTAGCTCAATAGGTAATTTATCAAAAATAATGGAAAACACAGTTCGATTCCAAATCGCTTCCACTTTCCAATTTTATGACTTTCCGTTAAAAAACTGAATGTCACGCGATCAAAAGCGCTTATAAGCTCAATAGGTGCTTTATCAAAAAAAAGAAATAATGGAAAACACAGTTCGATTCCACCTTCCAATTTTATGACTTTCCGTTAAAAAACTGAATGTCACGTGATCAAAAGCGCTTATAAGCTCAATAGGTGCTTTATCAAAAAAAAGAAATAATGGAAAACACAGTTCGATTCCACCTTCCAATTTTATGACTTTCCGTTAAAAAACTGAATGTCACGTGATCAAAAGCGCTCATAAGCTCAATAGGTAATTTATCAAAAAAAAGAAATAATGGAACACACAGTTCGATTCCACCTTCCAATTTTATGACTTTCCGTTAAAAAACTGAATGTCACGTGATCAAAAGCGCTCATAAGCTCAATAGGTAATTTATCAAAAAAAAAGAAATAATGGAACACACAGTTCGATTCCACCTTCCAATTTTATGACTTTCCGTTAAAAAACTGAATGTCACGTGATCAAAAGCGCTTATAAGCTCAATAGGTAATTTATCAAAAAAAAGAAATAATGGAACACACAGTTCGATTCCACCTTCCAATTTTATGACTTTCCGTTAAAAAACTGAATGTCACGTGATCAAAAGCGCTCATAAGCTCAATAGGTAATTTATCGAAAAAAATTAATGGAACACATAGTTCGATTCCACCTTCCAATTTTATGGTTTTCCGTTAAAAAACTGAATGTCACGTGATCAAAAGCGCTTATAAGCTCAATAGGTCATTTATCAAAAATAATGGAAAACACAGTTCGATTCCAGCTTCCACTTTTATGACTTTCCGTTAAAAAAATGAATGTCACGTGATCAAAAGCGCTTATAAGCTCAATAGGTCATTTATCAAAAATAATGGAAAACACAGTTCGATTCCAAATCGCCTTCCACTTTTATGACTTTCCGTTAAAAACTGAATGTCACGTGATCAAAAGCGCTTATAAGCTCAATAGGTCATTTATCAAAAATAATGGAAAACACAGTTCGATTCCAGCTTCCACTTTTATGACTTTCCGTTAAAAAAATGAATGTCACGTGATCAAAAGCGCTTATAAGCTCAATAGGTCATTTATCAAAAATAATGGAAAACACAGTTCGATTCCAAATCGCCTTCCACTTTTATGACTTTCCGTTAAAAAATGAATGTCACGCGATCAAAAGCGCTTATAAGCTCAATAGGTGCTTTATCAAAAAAGAAATAATGAAAAACACAGTTCGATTCCAAATCGCCTTCCACTTTTATGACTTTCCGTTAAAAAATGAATGTCACGCGATCAAAAGCGCTTATAAGCTCAATAGGTGCTTTATCAAAAAAGAAATAATGAAAAACACAGTTCGATTCCAAATCGCCTTCCACTTTTATGACTTTCCGTTAAAAAAAATGAATGTGTCAAAACGTTTTTGCGCTTGTTGAGCAGACCTTTTCAGAATGGATGGATTATTGAATTTAAAAGAACTCTTTTTATTACTCTGTAAGTCATTGCGCGCGCATGATATTTTGAGAACATATGTATGGATTTCTATAAAATTTTAAATAGATGGCTCGTTTAAAATGACCTACTTTTAATTATTTGCTATGGTAAGCAGAGCTGCCAAGTCTCCGGCCTTTTAGATACAAGTATTTTAAGACAGAAAATGTTGTTTTATTTAATTAGAACAATTGGGCGATTTAAAGGAACAACATTTTCTGTAAAATAATAGTGGTGTGCCGGAGACTTGACAACTCTGGGTAAGATTTTTTGTTATGATTATTGTTATTCAATAAAAAAGAAAAAAAGTTGATTTTTTTTTCCCACAATAAAGAAATTCTTTGAAGATCTGTTCAGTTTCTAATAGTAGTATATTAAAAGGCAAAATCTGTTTTATCAAATGTTCATGTTTATACTTAGACAGGCATTAAAAATACACTCATTCACACTTTGGATGTTTTGATTGATATTCAGTGAGAGACCCCTTCATAAAAACTATTTTTAATGGATTAAGGTTTTTGAAATGTTTTAAATTCAATTGTTTTGAAATTTAATACAGTTATAATTTAAGCAATCATTGCGAAAATTTTCTTGATTTCATTAAACAATACGCAAACGAGTAATGAATTAAATAATATATTAATTAGTAATACACATTAAAAATACTCCATACCCGCAAATGAGTAATGAATTAAATAATATATTAATAAGTAATACACATTAAAAATACTCCCAGACACTATAACTTTATAATAGTATATCAAAAACTGGTATCTCTATGTTTTAATTTCTACAGGAACTTTGTCGTGTCTTGAAGGAATTTTTTAATTTTAAGTATCTAATATAATATTTTGGCTGAAATGTATTTTCTCTCTATTCTTTAAATGTGACACTCATGGATCGGGACAAGAAATGTTGATTGTTCCAATCCAAAGCCTTTTCAGCTTATATTATCTCGAGTCTTTGAAATTTCATGCAACTTTTTTGAAAATGTTATTAAAAATTGTTTTTTGTTTTTAAAATGTCGTTTTCCATTCTCATTGCAGCGCTCCAGATTCCTTCGTATGAAAACAAAGATTTGAGAAGAGTTCCTTTGTGTGTTCCACCTCCAGTCGATGTGTGCCATTGCCGTGTGCCTTTTAGGTGTTCCACCTCCAGTGCTCCCAGACCACAAGAGTCCGAGACTCGGGAGGGCCGCTTGAATCCGGGCTAGAGTCGCTTCGAGTGCCGAGGGCTACCCCCCCCTCCCCGTGTATGGCAACATCCCCCACCTCATGCATATATAGTGAAGCTATCTATATATCGCATTTTTTTATAAATGCCCTCCCTTTATTTCCAGTTGCCGGGGTCATAAACTGCGGGGGAGCCGCTCGAATCCGGGCTGGATTCGTCCGAGTGCCGAGGGCCACTCCCCCCCTCCTCTTGGGGCGGCTCGATTCTGTTTTTCTCGTGTACCCTCTCTCGCCCCCCTCCCCGGTGACTGTTGGGCCCGTTCTCGACTGCGGACTTCCCTGAGGCTACCGAACGAGTTTTGTTCTCTCGACGGGGTCTTTAGAGGTCTCTGGCAAGGAACCCCTTATCCGGGTTACCCGGGACACTGGAGCGGAAAAGGATTCAACCCTTCTTCTAGTTCCAGACTAGGCATAGCGCCTAAACGGTACCCGATGATACGGAGACTTTGATAGATGCTCGGTGCCTTGCATGGACATTGCTTGTGTGTGTGGTGTCTGGGGCCCTGTCAGAGAGCAACGACTCCCCCCCTTCTATGGGGGGTGACAGGCGTGGAGACGCGCCTTTTCGGTGGAAGAGGCTTCCCGCTCATGCATGCTTTTGTTGCACTGCGGTCCAGGAGCGTGAATGGGCGGGAGGTGCCACGGCTGGGGAAGGGTGAGGTTTAACAAATCTGCGGCAAGTGGTCCAAAGGTGCTCACCCCCCCCTAGTGGGGCCCTGGGCCTTGTATGGAGTGGGAGAACCTCCGTGGTGTAAAGAGTCGCTTGACCCCTTTCGGCGGTTCGCAGGAGGAAAGGACGGGCCACGGTCGCTGGATAGAGAGAGAGGGGAAAAAGAAGATGGAAGGGAGCCCCGGGGGGCATTGGAGGGATCGAGAGTTTCATTAGAGACAGGGGGCCGCTCGAATCCGAGCTGGAGTCGCTCGGAGGGCCCACCCCCCTCCCCGACACCTGCATATATAGTAAAGAGATCTATATATTGCATTTTCATTTGTACCGGTTGTCCGGGGTGGGGAAGGTCTTCCGGGCTTGATTCGCTCCGAGTGCCGAGGGCCACCCGCCCTCCTCTCGCCCAAAAAAAAACCCATCTCGCTCTCCTCCCACCACGAGCGGGGTCCGAGCGGGGTCGCTTGAATCCGAGCTCGAGTCGCTTCGAGTGACGAGGGCCACCGAATTCCCCCCTCAGGGGCGGGGCTGCTCGAATCCGGGGCTAGATTCGCTCGAGTGCCGAGGACCACCGGACATACTCCCCCTCTCCGTGTGTGGCATCTGAAAAAAAGGTAGGTGACGGAAAGTCTTGGATCCAAGGGGGAGGGTCCCGAGCTCGAGTCGCTTCGAGTGCCGAGGGCCACCGAATCCCCCCCCCGCTCCCTGGCGCCGGGGAGGGGGTCAGAAAAACTTGGGGCCGCTCGAATCCGGGCTGGATTCGCTCGAGACCACCCCCCCCCCTTCTGAAAGGTAGGTGGTGAAATAAAAAAAATGTTTTTTTTTTCTGTAGTGTGTGTGTTTTCTTTGACTCTGTTTTTTGTTTCAGGGCGAGAGAAAAGAATACAGTGAGTTCTTTTTCAGGGCGATGGAGAGAGAAAAAAATAAAAGTTCAGGGCGATGTTTCAGAGAGAGAAAAGTATAAAATGGGTTTCAGGGAGAGAGAGAAAAAGAATAAAGAGAAAGTTTTTCTTTTTCAGGGCGATGTTTTCTTTTTCAGGGTGAGAAAAGTATAAAATGGGTTTCAGGGAGAGAGAGAGAAAGAATAAAGAGAAAGTTTTTCTTTTTCAGGGCGATGTTTTCTTTTTCAGGGAGAGAAAAGTATAAAATGGGTTTCAGGGAGAGAGAGAGAAAGAATAAAGAGAAAGTTTTTCTTTTTCAGGGCGATGTTTTCTTTTTCAGGGAGAGAAAAGTATAAAATGGGTTTCAGGGAGAGAGAGAGAAAGAATAAAGAGAAAGTTTTTCTTTTTCAGGGCGATGTTTTCTTTTTCAGGGTGAGAGAAAGATTAAAGTCTTCTTTTTCAGGGATCGGGTCCTAACTGTCGAAGGTTTTACTGTGGTTTTCCTTCGACCTCGAGCGTGAATACGGGTTAGGTCCACCCCCCGCAAAAGACCCTGCCACAGAGGGCACCCCACACACAAAAGTCCCTTTTTTTTATTTCGGCGGGGGTGGTGGCCGTCCGCCTAACCGTCGAAGGTTTTACTGTGGTTTTCCTTCGACCTCGAGCGTGAATACGAGTTGGGATGTTTCGAAAAAGACCC